>CM021104.1:238564603-238585052 GCA_007115665.2 Sequoiadendron giganteum | reverse complement strand
TTAATATATTGTATTAAAAAAAATCTATATAGATTATTTAGTATTTTTTATTATATTTTATATATTGATTAATTATATATATTAAAATGAGATTAAATATTTTCTAATGGGTTAAGTAGCTATAAATTAACAATATTATAAAAAAATAAAAAATTATAGGAGTTTTAAAAAGTTAGAAGATATATCTTCTAACTAATATATTGTATTGCAATGGGCTATCAGAGGCTACCAGAGCCATTTCACTATTAAACAAATCTTTGAAAAAAGGGATGTTTGACATGATCGAGTATGGGTGTTTAAATAAGGATAAGAAACTAGAAGAGGTTGTGAAATAGTGGGGCACTTTCAGCTGCTAAAGTTGATCATGTGTCTGAATTGGCCACTGGTTTGATAACAACCTATTCACTAAAATGATTATGTATGATTTTCTTTGGAATAATAAAAATGGGAGCTACCCCCTTAGTAGCAATTTGCCTAAATTTTTTAATAATATTATATTATTGTAGACACCTAAAAATGTCTCGATGGATCACATTAGCTAACTAACATCATTTCATCTTTAAACCCATCATCTTTTCGCTTGTTAAGTAAATAAGCCTAATTATTTAATTAAATACCTCATTTTTATCTATTAATCTAATTAACCTAATTAGGTTAATTCATCCCCTTTCATGCTAACACTTTGTCCTATTTAATTAAATGAATGTAATTATATAATTTAAATCCCTAAGTCCTCTTATATAATTAAATAACCCTAAGCTATTTAATTAAATATCATATCACTATCCCCCTTTTCATTAAATCATTTATTTAATGAATATCATGAAATTTCTCTAATTTCATAATTAAACCTTTGTTTAATTATCAATTACTAATTAATCAATTCCCCCACTTGCAAGGGAATATTCTTCCTTTGCACATTCCTCCAAAAGGGGAATATTCCTATGGAATATTCCTTCCCTTTTTGCATAATTAACCTTTGTTTTAATTTGAAAAATATCTATTTCCTCACCCATGAGAATGTTCTGCAGAATATTCTTTCTCCTCGCTCATTTGAAAAAGGGAATATTCTTACAAAACTTCATGTGCAAGTTAACTCAAAACTTCATGTGTAAGTTAACTCAAAACTTCTTGTGCAAGTTAACTTGTGACCTCTTGTACAGGTTAAAAGTGTGTTTGTTTGAAGGAATGAGAACTCTTCATTAAATCTCATCATTGATTCTCATCCCTTGATGAGAATCCATGATCCATGCCTCCATCTTCTTTCCTTTTTGACCATTGATTAGCTTTCTCAATCTCAGCCCTTCATTTTTCATTTGCTTTCCTATAAATAGGTCACTATTTGGAGATAAATGGATCCATCTTTTAAGAGAAAACTTATGCTCTTAAAATCACTCACTTGCACTCATATTTAGCACACATTTAACATCTTTTAGTTCATTTTAATTGCATTAATTAGCTTAAAGCATCCATTAATGGCTTCCATGATAACATAGGTACATACATTTAGCATATTTTGTAATTAGGATTTTAATCTTTTGAAGCTTGCATACATTTAGAATAGCTTTTCATACACCTATATCGATCATCTTATTTATCATTTAAATCATGTTTTATCACATATCTCTCATCGATTTCATAGATTCTCTTTAATAGAATCGATTGAAACAAGCTTATTATCCAAGGGATTGGGAAAGGTTCGTCATTCCACATCAATGCAACACCACTCCCCCAATAGGATAAGTTTCAATGTCTTAGATTAGAGGTTTTTCAAGCTTTCATTATTTAGAATGTTAGTTTTAATGGCTTCTATGTATGTGTTTACAGTGAATGATCTTATTGGGATTGATGCTTAGTGTGTTAAATATCTTTTGAATTTGTATGGATTGGGTGTAGCTAACCTATACTAAATACATTGGTTACATCTTGGCACTAGGAGGGTGAACTTTAATGTTTTGTGTGTTTTTTGGAGAAATTTTGGGTTTAATCTCTTAAATGCATGATTTTCCTTCATTTTTAATGAATTCTATATGACTAATCTTGTAGAAAGGTTGTTGGGTTTTGAAGATCTCATGTTTAGCTTTCCAAAATATTTTACGATTTCAAAATTGATCAAGATTTCAGAAAGTTGTCATTATCTCAAGTTGCTATTATAATCTAATTTTCTAAAAATGTTCTCAAACACTTGAAAGAATAAAATGAATTAGCTTTCAAAGTTGGATACAATTGACCCAAACAACCTCGCGTTTGCTTTAAATTTTGAAATTTGCTTTAAATTTTTTATTTCATATAATTTCTAACATGTCTCTAACTTCTTGTTTTGGTTTTTAGACTAACTGGGTTTTCCAGGTTGGACGATACAAGGCAAAGTGAAGAAGCATTCTCATCTTAAAATCTTATGATTGTAACAAGCATTTGACGCTTTGGGGAAATTATAACCCAATTTAATATGATTTTCATTTTATGCTTTAGGACCTCACTAATTTTCATTTGGATTTAAAAAGAATGCTCAAACGGGACTAAAATTGAACCCTCATCTCATCATTATCTTTTGGGTTTTAAAATTGAACAAGACAACTTAACATTTCATTTGGTGCATAAAATGAATTCAACTTAGCTTTAGAGGTTAAAATGAATGAGTGATTTCTTTTTTTTGTGACACATTTATGTTTTCTATCCAATCCCCTTGGGGTTCGTGCGATCTAGGGTGAAGAGAAACACTCCAAGTGTACTTCTTTGTTTGTGTGCACTTATAGTACATATCCAATCCCCTTGTGCTTAGTGCCATCTTGCGTGAAGATAAATACTTAAGTACACCTTTATTCTTTGTGTCACCCTTAAGAGAGAACTTACCATGAGACACACCTCGCAATGGGAAACTCATAGGCAAGTTCTTGCAAGCATGTTTACCGGTGGGCTATATTAAAGGTCGGGAAATCGTGCGAAAGTACCTTCCATCCCAGGTTGTATAATATACTGCACCTAGTACCATGCCTTAAGTGGAATGACAATGGTAGTAAGAGCCTTAAGTGGCAAAGCAGGTGTGTATACGGTTGGGTGTTCTCGGTTTGTTACTAAGAACCAAAATATTTAGTTACCAAAAATCCTTAATGCTTGTTGGTGCAAGAATGGTCATTTTGAAGCCACCCCATATTTGTACTATTCATTATTGAAAAATAAAAATCCTTAGAATCTTCGGATCTTCAAGATTTTGAGATTCGGTGGTCCCAAGAAGTGTGTGTCGTGGAGGGGAGCCAACGTCGCCAAATCTCTAACTATTCGCATAGTCTTAGTGTTTGGAAAAATTTGAGTGGGGACTCAACAAGTATGGCCATTTCAACCTAGGTGGTAAATGATTATGAGTCAATTTAATACTTTTCTTGGTTCCAAAACATTTCAAATAAACATCAACAAAGTCTTTTCAAAATTTCAAACCCTTTGGTCTAAGTATGGATACCCTTTAACAAAACCTTGATATTACTGCTTGTCCTAAGAATTTATTCTTAGAGACTTCTAAGTATTTTGGTTTATATCTCAATCCATATTTTCCAAAGTTAACATAAGCAACTATGGCTTGAACTTCATCCTTTTCACAAAATAGACATTATGAAATTTATGATGTTTTTGACATAGACATTTTAGTTTCAAAACATAATCAAGACAAGTGTTTGTGGTAAAAAGAAACTCATTAAGCAAGATGAATTGACAAATTGAACCCCACATGACCATTCGGCATCCAATCACTCTGATGGAACAACCAAACCTTACGCCCGCTATCATATAAGGAAAACATTGCAAAACATTGAGTCCAAAATCATTGAGTTCTATTGTCAAAATCATTGGGTCCTATTTCCAAAATTATTTGAATTCTATTTTACCAAAATCATTAAGTCCTTAGGGTTTGATCACTTTAGAGGTATAATATGTTTCTTTCTACCTTGGTCTTGGAAAACAAAAGTTCATTCTAGGTCAACATTGGGTCAAACATTTCATCCATCCTTCATCATATTTCATCCTTCACTTCACCAAACTTTGCAAACTTTTGAACAAACCAACACTTTGGACTTAGACATCTATCAATTTGAACGCTAAATTAGCTACTTTGTATGTGAAATGAATCCTTTTTCATGCATTTAGTTAAGTTAGTTATCATCTTTGAGCTCGTTTATCTTGAAGGTCACAAGTCTACCTTAAAGATTCATGAGCTCATTAACATATTTTATCCAAAAATCAAACTTTTAGTCAAAAGTGTTGTCCCAAAACATTTGCAAAAATCATTTTCCATATCATCACCCTTTTCATCACCCACTCACATAATTGGTCCAAAACACCTTAGAGGTTTACTTTTGCAACAAGGTCAAAACACAAGAAAAACATAGGATGTAAACTTGATTCATACATCATGAGTGATCTAAATCAACCAAACTATCAAAACCTTATATTACTAATTGATTAACAAAACTCACATTTATACAATCCACACATGGGATCATTATATCCTACAAACCTCAATACTACAAAAAAATTTATTATTCCCAATCTAATTTTTGGAACACCTTTCCCTATGGTAGATTTAAATCAAATTCAAAACCTACAAATCTATCAGCCAAATGATCAATACATGATTCTTCAAAAAAACAAAAAATTATCCCATAAAATCAATACATGTCAAATGTGAGTATACCAAATATAAACTTACCAAACATGAACATATCAAATCCACACTTGGTGAACTATGGGATAGATATGTTTGCAAATCATGCCAATTTTGTTCAAAATCCAAACAATATATTGACAACTCAAAGTATTGATCCAAATCAAGGTAACACCATGCAAAATCAAGGTTACCTAAATCAAAGCAATGTGTTTCCAAACCACAACAATGTTCAATTCCAACCTATGATGCAAAATCTAAACATCATCCCAAATCATAACATGGTCCAAAATCAATTTTTGCATCATCCCATACAAATACCACAAGTGTATATTCCAAATATGCTTGACCAAAAACCAATCCACTACACCAAGGGTATCAAAATCAAAAGAAAGATCAAATTATGCGAAATAAAATTGCTATACTTAGAAAATATGTTGATTCATATCACCAAGAGACATATCCACCCCAAAATCAATACACTCTCCCATTGGTTAAACCATGTCATCAAAACATTGAGCTGTGTCCACAACCACATCAAGAACAACATCTTCAATATCAAGAAGTTGGATATCAAAATCAACAACCTCAACAACAAGATCAACCACCACATCTCCAACTTCAAGACATGTTATATCAATAAGAACAACATCAAAAACAAGATATATCCCTACAACCACAACAATATAAATCACCACATCTCCAAGATGAATCACAATTAGATCAATCTCAACAAGCATAAATCTCACAAGATGACAAATGTGAATAAACTCCTTTGGGAGAGCCAATCGAATCAACATTAAACATGTTAGTCCATGTTAATCTTATCAAACTTCCAGAATCATTAAATGGGGGTGAACTTAGCATCAATTTCCCATGGGATGATGATAATTCTTATTCTGAATACCATAGCACAAAAGGTCATAGCACGTCAGATTGTATCGAACTCAAAGATCTCATCCAAGACCTTCTTGATCAAGAAAAAATAATTGTTGAAGACAGTGATCAAGATTCAACCATTAATTATGGCAGTGAAAATCTCTCCACCATGATTTTTGAAAACAATGATCAAGATCTATCCATCAATGAGCACCTTGAAGATGTTTCTACCTCATCCAATGATCAAATCAACATACATCGAGAGTCACTTTTTAATCATAATAAAAACCCATCAACAATATCCAACAATGATCCATTTCAAGAAGCATTAATATCATTTGATCCTATGATTGAAAACATTGACAATATCCCCACCACCTTGTTTGAGGACAAAATTAGAGATTCATCTGCCAATGATCATATTGGCAATGTCTCTACATCACCCAATGAGTTAGAGCACATATCTCTAGAATTTATTTCAAAGAATGATCAACATATTTCACAAAAAATTTAGCAATGATCCTTTCCAAGATGTATTGACCTCATGGTTGCAAATATTGAGGGAATCCTCAACTCAACACTTGATCAAAATCCACTCAAAAATCAAGAAAATATTGAGCCAATCCCCATGCCTAACGAAGACATTCAAGAACCATTTGTAAACAATCCATCCTTTGAAATTGATCCATGTCAAGAACATGAACCAAAGCATATTGAAGATAACACCACACTGAGTCAAGATAAAGGATCCATATCTCCAAGATATGAACATGATCTAATTGGTATTCTCCAATCCATACAAGATGTCGCCAATAATGATCATATCCATATATCACATACTCATCCATCTAGCCATGAGATTCTTACTCTGAATGGACATGTAGATGATCTTCATCTAAAACAAGAGTCTCATACTCTTGATATCATTACCAAGGAACAAGAGTCTCCTACTCTTAATATCTTTACACATGATCAAGGCATAGAAGAATCCATAGATATATCAAAAATTGTTCATGAAGAACACCTCTACATAGATGGTGAATCAGAAATATTCTTTGAAGAGCAAGCATAAATGGACCATGAGGAAGACTCCTATATAGATTGTAAAGCATCAACACCTTTTAAATAAGCATCAAAATTAGACACATCCTCCATACATATTGAAGAAAGTGAGTACGAGGATATCAAGTATTATAAAAAATTAGCAAAGCTAAAGCATCTTTAACAATAAGGAAATGGTTTGTCAGTAGCAGAATCAAAGCATGTTAGTAATAATCTCATAATACTAGGGGCAACTTTATCTAATGCAAACACCAACATGGGGAGCACAAAGAGTCCTTATAATGAAATGGCTACCAACACTCCAACCATTCATATCATGAATCATTTTCCATGCATCTTTCCACCCACTAATTGGGACCAACCACAAGAAAGAGGTCTATCTCAAAGAAAAGAGCAAAATATTGAAGCAAAATAATTGACAAAGAAAAGTGGACAAGAAAAATTCAAATGGATATCGAAGAAAAATAAGGAAAATCATCCCTATCACACTCCATTAGTCAAAGAAACTATGGGTAAAAATAAAAAAGAGAAGTTCATCCATTAAAACTACCCATCGATACAAAAGAAAGCTTCAAGAGCGACCTACAAGGTATATCACGAAGTTGGTCCCAATCGAATCTCCATATCCACCCATCATTTCTCATCATCCCAAGTTTGGAGAATCAAAGATTCCAAATTGTTGACCAATCCATTTGCATCTTGTATCCCTCAATGCATTCTACCATCCAAATCAGCATCCATGATATCCAACTCTTGTATTGACCATGTGTTATCAACAACTCTTTATCAGAAAGGCTCTAAGGGTACTTTATCACGATGTGCACATCTAAGTAAGGTTAAATTCGGTATCGATAAAGAATATGAAAAGATCCAGGGGTTACATTCAAGTGCTTGTATCTTAGAAAAACAAATCCTCCAAACAATATATCATTGGCATATCATGGCAACATCTATATCAGCACTAGTAGCATCTACATTAACACCACCAAGTGGTTCGACATGAGCATAAACTTTCAAAAAATAAAAAAAATATTCAAGAGAAAAATTGTCCTCTAGTGAAAACCACTTTGGTGGCGCTTTGGACAAGTACCATGATGAAAACATGGCAAAAAGGTGTCATGAGTAGAATCAAGCACTATGTGAACTGTTTCAATTGGAAGCACCTCATCCTATCCATAATAAATCCTGCATTTCATCCATCTTATCCATAATAAATCCAATAACCCTTCATTATCCAATCTATTTTCATCCCATTTAACTTATCTTGATCTTGGCAAAGGTTTGGTTTGTACTTCACACTTGCTTATGGAAAACATCTTGATATGGGTCGCCATCATTGGCCCTACCCTAACCAACATTATCTAAGCCATTTGAAATTGTCCAAAGAGGCATATTCTATCCAAACATGTTATTCTATCACAAGATAATCCTTGGTATCCTTCGCATACCCATCCATCCATTCATTTATCCATTTATCCATCCATATCATTCCATACATTTCTAGACACTGTGGATAGATACTTACGTCTTGCTTCAGGAATAGATCTTGAGCTATATCCTATAACTTATGTAGTGATCTAAAACATTTTCTAACAAAAAATCAAATTGGTCAAATCATTTGTAAGAAAAAATCCAAATCACTAGCCCATGGCAAATTTTGATGAGAAGATGTTCCTTATCAAGCTTTATCCTTTATCAAACATCAATCCAAACAATCAATATTAGTTTAATCTACCTTGTACTTCAACATCACATCAAATCATTCCAACAAATTTTGTTCCAAACCGAGCTTCAAAATCTTGATCAATCTTATCCAATCAATCCATCATCATCTTAGGATATCCTTCCCAATCCTCATGTTTCTTAACACTATCCTTGCAATGTTGTGTATCCTCAAAAATGTTATCATCATCAATCCATCAATCAAACCTAGCTTGGTTTTCAAAAAAATCTCAAAATAGATCACTAAAATTGTCTCATATCCATACACTCGTCAAGATTGTGCGAAAAATCCAAAAACATTCAAAAATTGTAAAGTCAAAATCTAAAACATCCAAAACATATCAAAATCTGTAAAAAGGTCAAAACATCAAAAATCCTTAAAAAACGTTGCCTTGCCAAACTACGGGTCTCTGAGCTTGAACATAGGCAAGGCCATCATTGATGTGCCCCCGAGACACCCTAGTTCAGTCCTTTAGGAGTTCATCATAATAAACTGGCATTTTGTCAACTCTTCATCTCTCATTTTCAATAAGTTGAGTCAATCAAACAATGTGGTCTTTGTGTGTATAACATAGGCAAGGTTCATCTTTGATCAGCCTCCAAGGCCCCTAAGATAGGTCTTTTAGGTTAGGTTATTGGTTGAAAAACTTAGAAATCCTCTAAACATTCAAATATCAAAAAATCCCTAAACATTTGAAAAATCTCAGAAAACACAAAAATAGCCTCAAAAAATCAAAAACCAAAACATTCACATAAACTTTCAAAAAGACCAAAAACAACCTCAAAACATTAACATATTCAAAAAACCCAAAACCATCCATCCCATTTCACTTTCACCTGCGATAAACCTCCATCCATAATAAATCGATCAACCCCTTCAACCTTTGGAAAAACAAATAGAAAGCAAGCATAACAAGTTGTAAAGTGAGAACCTAAGTGTCAAAATCTAAAGTCTAGATCATAGGTAAACGATTCAATGGAGTTTGTATCAATAAATTATCACACATCTCATCCTAATCAACATTTCCTAGGGTGCATCCTTCCTATGATGGACATCAGTATCAGAGATCGCCTTAGCTATATTTAAACTGGCAAGAGATATAGATAATAATGATTTTTTGTCTTTGATCTTTTCTTATGATTTATCTTATTGACCCGTTCTGAGGACCTCTCAGTGATGTCTATCAAAATGATTTAGAGAGAAAGGAATAGGGCATCGATCGTTATCTTTCATTTTTTGTGCTTGTGGGTATTCTTGTAAAATAATCTTGGCACATACTTGCTTAGTTGTGTGTAGGAAAGTTGTTTAGAGTACATTATTGACTATTGTGTATGCTTTGGTATGATATATTCTAAAGATTCTAACTTACATTCCAACGAGGTTTCCATATGTCATGGTGTGAACAAGAACTATCCTATCTGTTTGCAGAGTCAAAGTCCATTACACTAGATACAACGCCATCTTGGTTATCAATACCTTGATGCATCGTGTTTGTGTTATATCAAAAATAAGGAATGATGGAAAATCCTAATCCCAAGATATGATAAAATCATCATCATCATGCATTTCTCATTACCATCTCTAGTAAATTCTTGGTAGATCATGGACTTGTTGAACTTTTTGAATCAATCTCAAAATAAATGGTCAATCCATTCATCTTATTCTTCTATCTTTACTAACAATTATATCCAAGTATCAAATATGTGTGATATATCAAAATATACATGAGGCTACCCATAGCCGATGACTGTCTATACATCCTGAAATATATCTACATCAATATATGAGCTAGCACGCCAGCAATCCCTCTTCCATAGGGGCACAGTGGAGCATCTATATCATCTTCAACTGAACCATTTAAAAATTTGTAGCTCTTTGATTCAAAAGCAACTTGAAATCTCAAGCATCTCAAGCATAAGTCTGATTTTCATCTATCATGAGTTCGATCGAAACACTTTATTCTCCGATCAATCCCTTGAAGGGGAAACCAACCATCTTTTGATCATATCGATATCAAATCATCTAACAGACTTTGTTCCTACCCTTGCTAGCAAATCTTGATCAAATTAACATATCAATCATTATTGGGATATATCTTTCCCTACCAATCCTCGTGTTATTCAACATAATCCTTGCATTGTTGTGAATCCTCAACAATGTTATCACTCAATCAATCAGATCAATCAACTTTAGCTTGGCTATAAACATCTCAAAGAGATCATCGATTTTCATTTCTGCATTGTCATTAGCATCAAAATGAGCATCTAAATTAGCACCAATCTTTGAACCAATGTAACGAGTACATTGGTTCAAAGAGGGAAAAACTATAGACACCTAAAAATCTGTTGATGGATCACATTGGATAACATTATTTCATCCTAAAACCCATCCTCATTTCGCTTGTTTAATTAAATAAGCCTAATTATTTAATTAAATTCCTCATTTTCATCTATTAATCTAATTGACCTAATTATGTTAATTTGTCCCCTTTCATGCTAAAACTTCATCCTATTAAATAAAATAAATCTAATTATTTAATTTAAATCCCTAAGTCCTCTTATTTAATTAAATAACCCTAATTTATTTAATTAAATATCATATCACTATCCCCCTTTTCATTAAATCATTTATTTAATGAATATCATGAAATTACCCTAATTGCATAATTCAACCTTTGTTTAATTATCAATTACTAGTTAATCTAATCCCCCAACTTGCAAGGGAATATTCCTATTTTGTGCATTCCTCCAAAAGGGGAATATTCCCATAGAATATTCCTTCCCCTTTTGCACAATTAAAATTTATTTTGATTTGCAAAATATCTATTTCCTCGCCTATGAGAATATTTCAAAGAATATTCTTTCTCCTCACTCATTTGAAAAAGGAAATATTCTTACAAAACTTCATGTGCAAGTTAACTCAAAACTTCATTTGTAAGTTAACTCAAAACTTCTTCTGCAAGTTAACTTGTGACCTCTTGTACAAATTAAAAGTGTGTTTATGTGAAGGAATGAGAACCCTTGATTAAATACCATCATTGATTCTCATCCCTTGATGATAATCCATGTTCCATGCCTCCATCTTCTCTCTTTTTTGACCATTGATTAGCTTTTCAAATCTTAGCTCTTCATTTTTCATTTGCTTTCCTATGAATAGGTCGCTATTTGGAGACAAATGGATCCATATTTTAAGATCAAAATTATGCTATTAAAATCACTTTCACTTTCACTCATATTTAGCACACATTTAACATGTTTTAGTTCATTTTAATTGCATTAATTATCTTAAAGCATCCATTAATGGCTTCCATGATAACATAGGTGCACACATTTAACATATTTTGTGATTAGAATTTTAATATTTTCAAGCTTAAATACATTTAGAATAGCTTTTCATACACCCATATTGATCATCTTAGCATATATCATGTTACTGATAGTAGATAATTTAGCATTTAAATCATGTTTTATCACATATCTCTCATTGGTTTCATCATTTTTCTTCAATAGAATTGATTGAAACAAGCTCATTATTCAAGGGATTAGGAAAGGATATGACACCACTCCCCCAATAGGATAAGTTTTAATGTCTTAGATTAGAGGTTTGTCAAGATTTCATAATTTAGAATGTTAGTTTTAATGGCTTATTTGTCTTTGTTTATAGTGAATGATCTTACTGGGATTGATTCTTAGTGGGTTAAATATGTCTCGAATTTGTATGGGTCGGGTGTAGTTAACCTATACTAGTGACATTGGTCACAATTACAAATATAATATATTAATTATAGATAAATAAAATAATACATATAATACTTTATCTTGCTTCTTTTCTTCAAATATACACCTACAACACAAGATATTCACCATGGTAGTTGAAATAAAATCACACCAGGTGATTGTATAGGTCACTATTAAGTATTAATAAATAATCAAGGATATTATCATCATTACCACTTAATAATTGTGTGAAAATGTGATCCTTGCCATTTTTGCTTCCTAAATTAATGTTGCCATGGTTGCTATAGAATTTATTTTTACTCATTCTATGATTTTAGGACACCCAAATGGCCATTTAAATTATCATAAGTCATTGTAGGGTGAAACCAATTGTTAGATGGAACCCTAACCACTTACTAGCTTTCTTCATTGAAAACCACCTAGAAATTATACCAAAACCAAGTGGAAAAGCCTTTAGATGATGAAATTACATCCCCATCAAGTGTCAATACCTTTTTGGTGTACTTAGACATTTTTGATGCACATGTAACATTTTCGAGTTGCTTTGATAAACAAGTAAAAAATGGTGAAAATTGGTAGGAGTTTTGAATTATCAAGGTTTTAAGGGAAACTAATATCTTATACCTTTGGTTGGTGTGTTTGGAGTTAGAGGTGGAGAGGAACTCATACCATAGAGGTTTGTGGAATGGAGGAAGTTTAAAAGGGAAATCTAAAAAGAGAAGTTCAATTTTTTGGATTTTTGGAAGTTAGGGGTTGAGAGTACATTGTGATAGGTGATGAGCCAAGTCTTTGGCACATTTTGATCATACTTTTATGTTTTTATTATGCTAAAACAAACATTCAGTCTGATTATGGGATAGGACATAGACCTTTTTATGACTTAAATATGATGAGTATATTATGATAAAAAGTCCCATGATTATTACCTTTAATGTTTTATTAGTCTGATAAATACCTTATGGCTTTTTGTGATCATAAAACCTTCTTGCAGCCATATCTGAAACAATGTTTGCCTTAGTTTAATACTTAATGAATGAATGAATAAAAGTAATGGATTGTCTTAAAAGATGAATGTGTTGAGCTAACCTTCTTCCTCAGGAAAAGATGGCAAGATATTTTGCAGGTACCACAATTGGAGGAAGGGAATTCAATTTCCACTTGAAGAATAGAAGACCAAATCCATAAAGACTGGTTCAACAACAAAAGATGGGGAGACAGTTTCAACTCATCCGCCATGCAGGGAGAGTGTTCCAGAAATCTAGGCCAGGCGTCTTGGAGTTGCATGAATCCAGGATGATGGCGCTTTAAGACTATTAAACCGATTTGACTTAGTTCTTACATTGTCATTCACCTCCTTGCTTAAGTTAGTTAAATGTAATAAATGCCTCCCATTTTATAAGGGAAGGTTGGTTAGTAGTTAGAATCAGTTTTCAATAAATAAGCCATTCTCCTTCAGAGAATGAGCTGAGAAAAATTGGTATTGTAACACATTTTCAGTTTCAGAAATTCAGTCAAGAGATTGTGGTATGTACTTGTTTACATTGAATCAATAAAGCTTATGAAGTTTTTCACCTAATCTGTTGTCTACTTTTGGCATTACCTAAGGGGGCCCACTTAGGGAACTGTCCATACTTTTATTCTGCAAGTTAGAATAGCTGCATTTTCCTTCATAGAAGTTAATGTGACTATTCCTACAACTGGCAGAAACACAGAGCTGTCAACTGTTCTTGCAGCCACTAGACGCAGAATAGTTTTATCTTTCAAGTTTTCATTTCCAAGCAAGTTATCTAGTAAAGTTATTTCCAGTAATTTAAATTCCATTATAAAGCATTTTAGGAATCATGTATGTCTGGAAGGGTGATTAGTGCATATATTGTGCTGACCCATTTCAAGTTTACGTCCCTAGGTTGATGATTAAATGAGGTTCTTTAGTAGGTTATGACTACCAGTTGTGATGTCCAATCCCTGAGTAGAGCAATTCATGTTCCTAGTTATTAAGCTAATTAAAGAACACTACATTTTTGGCGCCGTTGTCGGGGATGGTGTCAAACTAATGACCTATTACAGGCATGCTAGTAAAGAGTTTAAGATTTCATTCTTAGTATTTTTTTAGTTTAGAATCCTGCATTCCAGCATCTCCATAGTTAGTTCACTTTTGTTGTATGCATAGAAGAGGATACAAATGACCTTTCCCAACCAAATGAGCCAGTTTGGATTCCATAATTACCTAAGGCATCTAAGGAAGTGTCCCCTCCTTTCCCACAAAGGTTGGAAGGTGAAAATGTTAAAAAACAAGAAGAACCTATCTTTGACATCCTTGACCAACTAAAGCATATATGTGTGAAAATTCCCTTGTTCCAAGCAATCAAAGAGGTACCTATTGATGGTGTTTCCTGCATAGCAACAACTCAGACAAAATATGATTTCTATCTCTCTTGAAAAGTAAATCTCGATGGGAAAAGAGATAACCCCAAGGTCTCTAATGTTAGGTCTTGAAAATGCAATGAAACAACTCAGAGATAATGTGAAAATGTTGGTAATCACAAAGGGACCTTACTACGATCAGAACTAGATTCCCAACTTATCAGATATAACCAATAGAGTGATACTTCAAACTTGATACAAATCAAATAATAAAGAAATAGTAAAAGATGAAGGTTTTCAAAGGTAATCTTAAAACTACTTTTAATACTAGGATTGAAAATGTCAAAGGATAAGATGCTCAAAATGGACCAATCTCTCATAAACTATCTTCCACTTAACCTAGATAAATCTGCAACTCCATAGAAATAGTGCAATCTTCTAAGGTATTGAAAGATTTTCAAATCATGAACATTCACCCAGTCAACCTTATAGCAATTGAGATGAATAACTTTCACAACTGAACTAAGCACAAATATAAGCCCAGGCTAACTTTGCAAAGCAACTAACAATCAGCTAACTACAAAAAGTATGGACTAGAGATCGCTACAACATTCCAAACATGAAACCCTAAGCATTGTCAAAACATATAATCATAAACAAGAAGCAATCTGAAAGATAGAATAACAAGAACCATGCCAGATGAGATTCCAAAAGATAGATACCAAACACAATATCTCTCTTATATTATGTCATCCAAGATAGCAACAATCCAAGTTGTTTTGTTACAACATTTGCTTTGAAATAAACTCTAACTTGCTCGGATATAACTATTCTCCTATTTTACCTATCCTTTTATCTCTATTCTCTAATTTTCTGTCTACTATCTAAATGAGGCAACATCCCCGCTCTTATATAGAGAATCAACAAGATAGGTCGGTACAAATTCTGATTTCACAATAAAACATAACCTAAAAATAGGTCGGCCCAATAAGAATAATTCGATCATATGAAATGTGCCATAGCACCAATTTCACCCAAAACCGCCAAAGTGTCAAAAGGTTGGCCCAATACATGTAACTTAATGGGAAGCACAAATATCTATGTAACTCTATATATTCAATCCCTATCCTTATCCTTAACTTTATCCTCTTCTCCATGTATGGCTAGCAGAACCCTATCCAGCTCAGCAACAGGTGGCACAAGCAGAACTCTAACCTTTCTCTCAAGAGTTTTAACATCTTCTCTTGCCTGTCGAACTATACCATCCCAACTAGCCTTGTCGGTCAAATATCTGTCAATGAATGCAATGTATGTGGCTGCATCATCCAACTGATGTTCAGTGACTGGTCCTTCACCGATTGGAGAATATACATCCCTCCACCATTCTCTAAGTTTCTCCAAACTGAGATGCTTCAGAGCAAACTTCTTCCTTCCAGTCATGACTTCAAAGAATGAAATGCATTTCCCATGAACATCAATTAGAGCATCCTCAATTAGCCTTTCCTACTTATGGATCTTCTTCAAGGCCCTCTACCTCATTTGCAGAATTTCAAACCACTCCCAAGGTTCAAAAACCCTAGGGAAAGGAAGAATACTGCACTTAACCAATCTATCCTTAGTGAACCCCATGATAGTTGTAACCTTCTGCAATAAGAGATTAGTATCCACATTATCTTGTGCCAATGCAGTCTTCAACTGATCAATCAAACTCATTGCACCTCCTCCAGTGGATAATATGCCCTTAATGGCTTCATCTCCTTTATCTTGAACACCTTTTAACCATGTCACCGCAGCATGTGAAGTAGTCTTCATCCTCTCCAACTCAAAAATTGTCTCTTAGGGAATGAATCCCGAAGCAGAAGAGGAGGAGCCAATGGCTTGCAAGAGTTTCATTAAATCCTGCAAGTATTTTCTCAAATTTTTATTCTCCTTTTCTAGCTCATGTCTAGTCCGCACTGCCTTCTTTAATCTTCGCACAATAACTGCACTGGAACCCTCACATTCTTTGATATCTTGTTTGATAGTAGCATGTCCCAAATCAACAGTTTGCACATCATAATCCTGAGCAATTATATTATCCCCTTTCTTTATCTAGAGCAAGGGTAGCAATACGGGCCACCCTATTGCCTGATCTATCCCTTTCAATCCGAGAGATAACCCTTGCTTTCTTTTTAGCTTTCCCTTTCTCCACATTGGCCATAAGGACATCCCAATTAGGAGGAGCATCCTCTACTATTACCATTTTACTCTTCATTCCCCTTTCAAGCCAATCAAGAACAGTGAACTCGGTGGGCATAGTGCTCTGCTTATCCTGCTCCTTCTCCTACTGATCATTAGTAACATCTCCCTCAACATTTGGACTTTTGGGAACATCCACTGTTGGGTCCTCTTCATGTCATACCTGTTCTTCTACAACAACCTTTATAGGTGAGGGAGCCCTAACCGATATCTCCTCTTCCTTTTGGGGAGACTTATTCACTTGTTCCTTTGCAGAAGAATCTGCATGCGCCACCAAGGGAGACTGAATCACCTTATTTATCTCAGCTTCTGCATTGAAGAGGTCTCCTTCTTGAAACTCTTCTCCATCCAGCTCCTTAGGATCCTCATCCTATTTTTTCTCTCCTCCTACACTGCCAGCATCTTGGGGAATGGAGGGGCTCACCTGCTCAACAATAGGGATACTTACCGAAACACCCTCCTTGACCACAGTATCTCTTGGGGAAGGAGTCTTGGATCTCCTCATATAAACTTGTGTCTTTTCCCCGAAGCTCTCCACTTCTACCACAGGTGGCTCAACTTTCTTGTCAACCTTAGGAACCTCCTCCAACTTGTGTGATGTCCTTGTAGTCCTCCTCTTTTTCATCAATGCATGGACACTCTCCACCTCTTCCTCCTCTTCCTGTTTCTTCTCAACTTCTTTCCTAGAGGCATGTTTCCTCTTCTTAGCAATAGGTTTTCTCTACTTTCCCAACTCTGCAGCTTTCTCAGCTTGAACATCCCTTACCTAAATTTTGAAAGGAGAGGCCACCTTCTCCTTGCCCTTTTGATCTGGTTCAATAGAAGCTTCAGAAGCAGAATGAGACTCCAAGTCTCCCATCAGGTCATAAGTGCATGGAACACCTTCGCTCTCGAGCTCTAGCATCTTGTGTTTCAACCACATTTTAGTGAATTTGATCACTGGGGCCGTAACCTGATCCAGATCACTCTTTTCCTCTTCTAACCAGTCGACCTCCCCTACTGGTTTATCTTTTACCGCTTCATAGACATGGCCCTGAATCACATTTCCATCCTCATTTATCTAATCCAGAATGGCTCTTACATTATACAGCCTCACCAAGTCTACTGGTAGTCTGGAAAACTTCTTTTCTCTAACCTGAAACTCATCGGTAAGGTTTGCCCAATAATCCTCAATATGAGGCTTATGGCTATAATCCCTATTGGCCTTCTTTTGTGCCTCGCCTGTGATATCAAACCTCGCTCTTTTAGTGTGGAAAGGAAGTCCAAAAGAACTCATTTCCTCCTCAGTAGCATGGGTAGACTGAATGGAGGCACAAACCTCTCCCATTCCAATCTTTAAAGGGAAATCATTCCCAAACCCAATCTTATGCATTTCTCCTTTTACAACATTGTCGAAATCACAGACTTGCCTCACAACTTCCAAAAAAATGATGTGGTCCATGGGATACCTTGGCAATCTGTAGGGAGCCCTCTGAAAACCATCAATTCTGATGTATGAAAAGGTTGGGAACTGGATAAACCATGCTCCATATCTTCCCACCAGTTCCTTTGCCTTGTCGGATATTCTCACATGCTCTGCACCCTGGAGCAATCTAGTGATATACATGGTGAAGGCATCATTTGATCTCCTATAACTCCCACCACTTAAGTGCAACGATGGGTATACCTCATAAATAGCATCATGCCCAAAGACAACTCTGGTACTCAATCCTTTGTATGGATAAAGTTTGGCCAACGAGTATACTAGGTAGGAGGTCATGGTGAAAGTCTTGGTTTGCAAGACATTGCATAACTGCTCATGGATCACAGCACTGATGGCACTTGCCCAATGATAATCAAACCCTTCCTCTAGTCTAGCAATTATATGGAACATCCAGGTCTCAAAGACCCCTGCACTTTTCAATCCTACCAACCTGCTAAGAAGGGTGATAACATTATAGTATTCTCTTTTAAATTTAAGCCTAAACAGTTGCTTAGGAAACTTGGAGAAGTGAGATTTAGGCTTCTCCAGCCAAGAGTTAATCACCTGTTGGGACTTAACCATGTCTTCTTCATAAAATTTCCTAGCCCCCTCCTTGTCGAAACCAACCACATGGGATCTGTCGGGCATGTCAAAGGTTGCAGCAATGGAGATTGGACTGAATCTTGCAAGAATCCTGCCTTGAGGGCCAATAATCCTCTGTGTACCCCTATCATAATTCCTGGCACATTCTAGCACCAGCTCATAACACTGTACTGTAGAAGGAAAGCCTACCACATGGGCCAATCCGGAGTCCACCATTCTTCTTGATAACAAAGGAAGGTTAGGTGTTGACATCTCAGCCTTGAATTCTGATGTCAGCACATTGAATTCTTCATAATCCCACATTCCAACGTTTGTGTCTATAATTCCTGACCAAATTGAGGTCAGCTTACTCTCATGGACTCTATTCTTCATGTCCAACTTAACCTTCTTTGCATCTGAGATGCCAGATGCCTCTGCACCAAGGTCAGTTGCCTTTACTTTGCCCCGGCCAACAACATTCTGTCTCGATCCTGCCTGTAAACACGTAAAGATGACATACAATTAGATCCATCAAAAGCAATGAGTGTAAAATATCATTATCTTAAAGTTCGGGATTTAGTCCCCCTCGCGAATTTTGCACTAGGAAGGATTTTCGGGAAAATCTGGACCAGGCGGATTCCAATGAACCAAACATACTAAATCCCATAATATCATTCAAATCCCCAATTCAACCAAGGAAAAGTATTAAGAACATTCATCATAAGCTCCCTAAGTTAATCAAATGCATTATCAAGAAACCCATAATCCATAATTATCAAATTTAATTATTTCCTCAAAACACCCGAAAGAATCCACTAGAGATGGATTTTGGCAAAATTAGCAATTTTACGACAAATTCGGGGAAAATGAAGGGGCACAGAATATCGGGAGAATCCGGATAGAACGGATTTTGGCGAAACCAAAAATATAACAATATCTAAGCTTGAAATCGGGAAAACGTCTCGACCGCGGACTTCGGGAGAATCTGGATGGAACGAATTTTGGCGAAACCAAAGGAAATCCAGATTAAAGCGGTAAACAAAGGAAAGATAGGAAATTTGGGGAAATCTGGGGAGAGCGGAATTCCGCGAAGACCTCGAAAACCCGAACCTGTCTACATCCTTGGTACCCTATCATATCAATTCAAATCATTCTAGATTCAAGCTAGAAAACCAAAACCAACCTAATCTAGGACTTTAATGAATAAAACGTGAGCTAATGACCCACTTCCCAGCACTTTCGGAGACAAATGGCCATGCCCTGGGTTGGGAACCCTAAATGTCCACCATGAAAGCACAGACGATTCAATGATTCACCAAAATGGAGAACTCAAAGTCACAGCGAACCAAAGCCCAAACAAGAACCAACACCAGACCAAGCACAACATTTGATCAATCAAAACTAACTGGTGCAATAGATTAAAACCTCCCAAAATGCCCAACGATGACGCGCACCCAAAAGACTAGAAAACTACAAATGACTCATTAAGCAAAATGGTGACAAGCAAATTGAAACCAATAAAGAACAGGGTGCATATACATACCATGGGAGTGCAAAAGTTGTGATGTAGGAAATTAGCAAAGAACCACTTGATGCAGACTGGATACCACTCACGAACTCCAAAAGCAAACACACAGCTTAAATAACCCCGAGGATCAAAATATCCAGCAAAACACCAAAACTCCAATCACACAAGCCCAAATGATAGCAAATGCACAACTCAAAATGATCAATCACTTCTCAAAACA
>CM021104.1:238456083-238562306 GCA_007115665.2 Sequoiadendron giganteum | reverse complement strand
TCTTCCTCATCCTTAGGACCATTGTTTACTAAATCAAAAATCTGAGCCAAAGGGCTTTTAGAACTTACCTCTTTTTCTTTATCGTTGATGCTCATGTTGGCGCCTTCCTACTCTGGCATGTTGCTCTCAACCTTCGTGAAAGGAGCCTGGTTGACCACCAACATAGGGGAATCATATGGTTCAGAGGGAAGAATTTCTCTACATCCCGAGTTGTCCACATAATTTTGGACTTCAACCTAAAAAATTTCAGTAGCCATCTGGAATTCTGGACAATCCAATTCAGAATGTCAACTTGTTTTGTGTATACATCACCAGCCAGATAAAGTAGCCTTGGCCAAGTAGACTCCACTTGTAGTCTTATTATTGTTGTTGGGTTGATCGAGGGGAGTGGGAACACCACCATTGTTGGGCCTCATGTTCCATGTCTAGTTCTACCTCGGGAAAGGCCTTCTATCGAAGTTATGTCTTAAATTTTGATTTCTATCATAGTTTTTCCTAGATAATGTGTTGGCATCATGGTTATCCCTGTTCCCACGATTGTCACGACTATCACGGTTGAGATTAGCTTGGATACTCTTTTGTGAATCTTGCTGCTGATTGTTTTGGTTTCTCAAATGCGTCATCTTCATAGACATTTTATTGATCGTTTCCATGATTTCATCAATCTAATCCTTTTATGTGTTGTTTGGCTATGGAGCAACATTCTGGAGGAACACCGGCTGAGCCACTAGCTGATTTTTTTGAGCGGGCTAAAATTTGGATGCTTGGAGATATGCTATTACTTGGGGTGGCTAAGAATGGACTTGCTACTACTGGGGCATAAAATAGTGAGGAACCAAGGGTGCTTGATTCATTTGTTGTCTGGGGTGGGACACTATGGGTTGTTGTGGTACTGGATTCATGAGGGGCGTGTGATGTTGCAAAGCTTGAGTGAGCCCTTGAATTTGTGAAGGATGAGTGACCTACCCCAAAGAGAGTAGAAGATCAAAAATATTTTGTCCCAAGTTCATGCTAGCAATGACGGCCTTCGAGTATGCATCTACCAATCTAGAGGGTGATGGCTGCATCCTCTTCACTAATGTTGTAGTGAGATTGTCCAGGGCTGCACAATAGACAAGTAAAAAAATAGCATCATTGAACATGTATGGGTCTTGCAGTCGATTATATGCTCTATGGAATCGATCATTAAAGGATTTGATCAGTTTGTTGACCTCCCTTTGAACCAACATAAAATGTCGATACGACTTTGTAGGGCTGATTGGAGTTTTGAACTTCTGTAGAAAAGAATTCTTCAGAAGGTCCCATGTGTTGATAATTCCTTCTAACAAGTTGATGTAACAATAGAAAGCTTCCTCCCCCAGGGATTAGGGAAATATCTAGCAAGCCACATCCTCATGTATGATCTGCAAAGTCTTCAAAATAATTTCAAAGATCTTGACATGCTCCTATGTTGTCCTCTACGCATCTTGGGGATTGAACTTCATGCAAAATATATTGGAATTCTTTGGCGTGTCATGATATAGGCTGAAGGCTAAAGAAGACAAGTTGCTTCCCAACCACACCATTAGAGGGGGCGGTGGAGGTGGTTGCGCCAGATTGACTTGTGGTTGCAAAGGGGAAACAACGGTTGACGACACAACTTTCAGAAATGGGACTGCATTGGGATCGAAGGAAACATCTAGCCCTTGGGAGGCGAAATCCTGGAAGATTGTTTGAAGTAGGTGAGCAGGAGAAAATGATTCCAAGAATGAAGGAGAAGACGGTGGTGAATGGATAGAAGAGGAGGATGATGGTGAAAGCAAAATGGGTTGGTCGAATGTGTTGGAGATGGAGGCTTCCCCTTTCTTAGCTCTCTTAGCTCGGGTAGGGGGCGGTAGCTCTTGGAACTCCCCTTTGTTTGGTGTAGACCTTAGTATTCTATTAAATCTCTTAGAAGAGAAATACCCAATTCGATCTAGCTTAGCCCTCAAAAGGCCCTCCTTCTAGCGCTAGTTCTATTGATGGGTGTTTTGCACACTTTCTCAACAAAGGTGATGCACCTATGCATTACCTATGTTAAGAAAGTATGCAAAAACACCCATCAACAAATAAAATTCTAGTAGGGTCTATAATTGCTAGACCCCTCGGGGGTTGGTGGTGCTTGTGGTCGTCATGATACAATAGAATGTGATCATGACCCACTCATGGATTCCCATAGGCCCTTTGCTAGTCCAACCTCTCTCTCCTCTCATATGAGTGACTCAAAATTTTCTCAATCTATCCGCTCTCTATCTACCTACACCCTAGAAAGCTCCTCTTATATCCTTGAGACCTCTTCCCATAGGGAATCTTTCATCCTTCTGTTAGTAGGACCTAAAAATTCTTGGAGTGTTGAAAGATATTTTAGTAATCAGTTGAAATGATTGGTGGCACTCTCGTATGATGTGCCTATTCTTTCTACTGACTCAAAGAGGTCTTCATGTTTCCCCACTGAAGGTGGGGGCATGTACTCTAGGAGTGCATCATCCTCTACACATAGTGGAGGCACTATATCAGTGGTCACTCACTGGTAGAGCTAGCACCACTCTTGTGTAGACCTTTCAAGATAGAAATCATAATATATATTAGTACACAACATCATATATAAAGCATATACATAAAGATAAAAGTGTAATGAAATAACATAAATCTAAAATCATCACCTGGATCTCCAGTCTACTAGTTGGGGTATAAACATACAATGGTGGTCCCCCTCTATGTAGGAGGCATGGATGGCCCCTTACTGCTAGCCTCCCCATGCTCATGAGTGTGGATCTCGGATTTGGATGATGCACATGCTCTAATGACTTTGATAGGATTTGCATCTATCCTTTCAAGGGCAACTAGATCCTCCTTTGTCTCATCGGTATCATCGCTCATAGACTAGGTATCCTCCTCCTCATCCTCATCTGAACCTAGAAGTATTTTAGGAATAGTATCATCATCATCTATATCTCCATCAACCTGCTCATCATCCCTATCCCCTCTATGACTTGAAAGAGTTCTGGTGTGGCCAACAAGGTAGTGCTTGGGAAAGACATGGGTTGGTCATGCTCCAACCCACCACTTTTTGTAGGCTCTAGTAGTGTCTACGTCATCAACATCAAAGAATAGGGGCACATCGTGGTCCTCATCCTCAGAAACACTAATCTACACATCCTCAATCATAAGATGACGAGTGTCCTTAGGTCTAGGAGCACTCTATACTGATCATAGGTATCCGGGTCGATCCTGTAGTAGTACCTGAATATGTCTGAATTGGTGCATGAGACAATCATAGTAGAATGGTATCACTATGTAATCATGTCTCCCTAGAAGAAATTGGTCTTGCTACTACCTAAATAGCTCATGTCTATCATCTGTCCATTGTGGAATCCTGAGATATAGTCTCCAGGAGATATCATCCTCATCCAACCTATCAAATCAAATATTCCAATGAACTAAGTCTCCCTCATGCCATGCTCGCCTTAGTGCATATTTGTAGGCCCATGAGTAACCCATGGCTTCTATGGTAGGAAATCCACTGGATCTAGTACATGTGCTTTGGTCAAAACACCATACCTGTAAGAGCATACAATGTACTATGTTGTCTAGCTCCTAGTATACAAATTGTCCCAAATAATAATATAGATGAGTAAGCATACTGTGACCCAAAAAATAAATGGTCCTATGCTCATCCATGTCTCAAATGATGTGAACAATTTTTCCATCTAAGTGGGTGCCTCGTATGTCTGGTACTAGTGCAAGTGTTGTAATAATTATCATCATGATCTACAAAAGTAGTGGTGTTTGTGCATGTTGTAGCCATCTAAGCTCAATGTGTGGACCAATAGACAATCGTGAAATGGGTTGTTGTAAATAGTATAAAATATCATCTCACATCTGCCTATATGACCACTTGTCTACTAACACTGGTAAATTTTGACCCAATTTCCGACGAAAGGTCATCAAAATTTTGATGAACTTTTGTCAGAGGAATTTCGTCGAAAAATTGACGAAATTTGAAACATCGATTTTCCAACCCAACCGACGATCCTGGGTCGGAAAATCGATGTTTTAAATTTCATTGATTTTTTGACGAAATATTTCCGACAAATAGTCATCAAAATTTTGATGAACTTTCATCAAAAATTGGGTCAAAATGTATCAGTGTGAATGTACAACCTTGCCACAAATAGGTAACCATAAGATGTGGTGGATGTCCTCGAGGGTGACGCTCATCTTGCTCGTAGGAAGGTGGAAATTACATAAATTTGCATCCCACCTCTCTGCTAAGGCCATCAACATGCCATCATGATACCTCATAGGTGGAATGAGGGATACCCAAAACAATCCTATATCCTGTAGAAAGCTAACCTCATCCTCTGAAAGTTGTGTGATGGACTCTCAAAGGCAACAGAACAGTCTCCCTTTGAGATTCTATCAAGATCGAGGAGGAATCTAAAATACAAAAATACATAAAGTAAATCCTAAAATTATAAATTAAATAACACTAATGTTTCTCTAAGATGCTTTACAACCAATTTGGACACTTATGCCATTTTCAGACAAGGGGGTCTTGGACACTTTAGATAATTTTGAACACTTTGCGCCAAGGTGGGACACTTTGCACCAAAAATGGGCACTTTGTGACAAATATGGATGCTTTTCAACAATATTTTCCAGAGTCCTAAAAATACTAAAAACACATGAAAAAAGTACAGTAAATGCATGAAAATGAAGGAAAATCAGCACAAAATCCACTCACCAAAGGTCGGATCACGCACCATGCAATCTTATCACACAACACATCAAGCCTAGGAGGCCTATAATCTCGTCTTCTCAGCATCCTAGATCACTCTACACTAAGGTAATTTGCTAAAAGGTAAATTTCAAATGATAGTAAAAAGTGTCGTTTTCATTTGTATATACTAAACCCTAGTAAAAAAAAGTTTATTACATTTTAAGGGAATTTTAGTCAAACTAGCATACTGGGGCTAGAGGACTCCATTTTCAATACCATTTGTTGTATTGGAATTGTAATTTTTCTCTCACTCTCATCAAATATATATCACTATGTGGTATGGTACTTGTAAATACCCTTTGATATGACTTAAACAATTCGATGTGGTTTCATATTCACCCTGATTCCACCTTCATAAAGCAAGCAGAATTAGGGTGGGAATACATCTACCCTCAAATACGATTCTCTATAAAATTTTGATAAGAATATTTTTAAACAACTAACGAACCTGTGTTACAACATGCAATTCTTAACATTGTGATTTTACATATAGCTATAGTGGGAGCTTCATTCTCCATAGTAAATCCATATGAGTATCCTGTTTATAAAGTTTATTAGAATTCCTTTAGCTTGCATGTGCACATAGTATCATATGGCCACTAAAGTGGGGGCTAAATGTAGTGTAAGAGAAAGTGTCATTTTTCACACTTAATTTGGGAATAATTAATAATAAAATAAACTTAATTATGCCTTAATTTAGTATTGTAATATATATTTCATATTCACATTAAGTTTAGGGCCCTTTTAAATTAAATGGACTTAATGGTGCCTTATTTTGATGTTGTAAGGTGTACCTTTACACTTTCACATTAATCTAGGGCTTTATTAATTATTGAGGTTAATTTGTCTTAATTGGCCCCTTTAATTCAAATCCAAGCCTAACTAAATGTAATTTCCAAGGGATAAAACCCAACATTCATAAATTCCATTACACAACACTCAACTTTGGAAGATATGTGTCCTAGGTAAGTGACCTAGGACCCATTAGCCATAGGGTGAATGGGTCCTCACTTGGGCCTAGGACTCTATATTTACATAATGTTTAACATTGACTGATGTGTGTCCTAAGTAAGTGGCCTAGGGCGAATGGGTCCTCACTTAGACCTAGGACCCCTCTTTTGAATATATTTTTGAAGGTATTTTAATGATTTCAAATCTATAATTCAATCTTGTCTTGTGATATTTGAATTTCCGGAATTAATCTAAAGATATGTATAAATATAAGGTTATTTCACTTAGTTTCCCCTAGATTTTCAATTTTTCAAGTCCTAATAGTAAGAATTCATATTTGAAGCAAGGAGAAAGCAAGAGTGAAGTCTTGGAGTAGTATTATAGTGTTTTTGCAGGTCTTCAATCTCATTTTTTCATTAAAGATCAAGCATTATTGAAGAATTGATGATATATGCCCATGGAGAATCATGATGGATTCTAGGTTTTAGGAGAAGCACTGTAAGATTCAACCTAACCTAATGAATTATTTCATAAGTGATTCCATCTTCTATGACCATTTTATTTTCAGCCTAAAGAGAGGTATATTCATATTTAATACTTATTAAGGGGATTATAGGTCTCCTAAAGTAGGTCTTATTTATTGTTCATGTTCATTTAGGATCCTATCCTAACACACTTGAGTAGGATTTCTTTGCATTGTTAGAAATCTTAATCTTAGACACATTTAAGGTTAGGATCACACAGACATTTCATGTTTCAGATTTCTATTCACCATCAAGGTTTAATTACCAAACTTGGGGTTTGATTGAGGCAAACTCTTATCCACCAACAAACATCAATTTTTTTATATAGATTTTTGATAGATCTAGATCCAAGAGTGGATATTTCAAGCTACAGGAAGGAATTGCAAGTCTAGAGCTTCAAATTCAGATTTAGAATTTTCTAGAAGAGAACACCAGGACCCATTCTCCATAGGGTGAATGAGTCCATGTTAGGGTTACAAAGGCAGCAATTTTTCATTGTTCCTAAGCTTCAATTCTAGATTCAAAGTTTTTCAGAAAATTCTACCATGTCCCATTCACCATAAGGCGAATGAGTCCCTATTAAGGTTGCATAAAAAAAAAGTTTTGATAGGTGCGCAACATTTATTACCGTTAGTTTCTTTAAAAAAATTACGGTTTCCTTTTGTTTATGTTAAATCTCTTTAATGCACTTTGTAGATCTAGGTTTGGAGTTGTTTTTTAATTTTTAATCTTTCTCCCCAAGGTTCTACTTGACCTTGACCCTCATCCTAGCAAAAAGGAAAATTTATAGATTCACATCTTGGGTTGTAAGTAAATTATTTGTGTGGATCTTATTTCCTAATGAATTGATGAAAGGTAGGACCCCTTTGTCTCTCTTTGGATTTAATTTTCCATTTTGGGATACCCCCTATACCATCCTATTTTTCATCATTTTAGATGTTACATTTATCATAATTGTCATATACTCTTTCTAAGGCTACCAATCCTTTAGGGATTTTATTCATCTTGACTGGGATTACCTCATTTCCAAACGCGGTATCCTTTGCATCAATTTTTTCCACAAAATTTTGGTAATTAATTTCATGGTTTTTGTATTCATTGATACAATGTAGGAATTTCAATAATTTTGTGCCATTATTGAATACCTACCAATTTTTATTTTTTTATGAATAGAAGGCCTCACTTGAACCTCTACTTTTGATACTTTAGTAAAAGTTATATCATCATTTCTCAAGGAAATTTTGGCAAGAAGGTTTGGCATTGCATTCTTAGATGTTTCTACCAGATCAATAGAAAATGTATCAAACATTTCATTTGTATCCCAAATATAATTCTATATTACCTCAATCTTTTATTTTTTGACACATACTAGCTTTAATATGAGATACCACTAACTTAGAGTCACCCAACACCCTAATATCCTTGATTTTATGTTTGTTTTTCATATTCAGTCCTAATGGAAAGGCTTCATGCTCAACAACTTTATTTGTACATTCAAACTTTAATGAGAATGAATACTTGTAAGATTTACCTTCTAGTGATATGATAATCACCCTTGCACCTAAGCCTTCTTTTGAATAGGCCCCATCAAAATACATGGCTCATAAGCCATCTTCTTGAGCATTTTGCTTCACTTCAATTTATTGTGCATTCCCATCCTTTGTTGGTTCTACATCTACAACCTTGAAGTTTTCTATAGCTATATCAATAAAATGCACATTCTCAACTAGGTAAGCATCCTCAATGAGGTTAAGAGATTTTTTTCCCTAATTATTTTGGGATCTTTCTTGAGACTATATAGAGCTTTCTTGAGTCTACAAACAATATATGTATTCTCTGATAATTGAAAACCATGTGCTTGCTCAATATATACCTCTTCTTCTAAATCACCATTCAAGAAAGCTGACTTGACATCCATTTGATATACCTTGAATTTCTTATGAGTAGAAAGAGCAAGAAACATCATTATCACTTCCATTCTGGCTACCAAAGAAAAGTTCTCCTCAAAATCAATTCCTTCAACTTGTGAATAGCCTTTTTCAAGCCAATTTGGCTTTGTTCCTTACTACTTTACCATCTCCATTCAACTTATTTTGAAACACCCACTTTGTTCCTATTATATTCTTATCAACTAGTCTAGGAACTAATTCCCAAGTCTAATTCTTCTCTATTGATCTTTTTCTTCCTCCACTACCTTTATCAAATTTTCATCTTTTCTAGCATCAACAAATTTTGTGGGTTCTACCTTTGATAGTAAACACAAATTAACTTTCTCATTTCCTCTTGCAAACATTCTTCTAGTAATTACACCTTCATCTTTCTCTATAATGATTTGATCTATAGAATGATTCCTTTTGACATACTTTGTTGGAGTTTTGAGAGTTTGATCTATAGAATTATTCCTTTTGACATACTTTGTTGGAGTTTTGAGAGTATTCACTAGTTCTATTTCCTTTTCTTCTTTCTCTTGTATTTCTTCTTCTTCATCATCTTCTTCTTCAATCAAGGGAGGCATATCAGATCTAGAAAGCTTAGATTCATGTGATATTTTACACAAGTCTTCATATACCTTGACATTTTTACTTTCAATATTTTTTCCTAATCTCTTGTTGTACCATTTATATGCCTTGCTCCTAGTTGAGTAGTTCCAAGAAAAATTACTTCACACCTTGAATCAAACTTTTCAAGATCTCCTTCAAATATTTTGAAATATCTAATAGTGGGAGGTCTTCCATACCACAACTCTTAAGAGGTCTTATTGATATTTTCCCCCAGTTGCACTCTTTCAAGAAAAAAAACAACAGTATGTACAACTTCCTCCCAATACATATCTAACAAGTCAACATCTTTCATCCTTGTCCTAGCCATTTCTTGCACTTTTTTATTCTTCCTTTCTACTACCCCATTTTGTTGAGGGGTTCTAGGAGCACACACATATTTCCTAATTCCATGATCTTCACAAAAAAATCCAAACTCATATGAGGTTAATTCACCTCCTCTATGTGACCTTAAACATTTGATCTTATCATCCATTTCATTTTCAATTTCTTCTTTAAAAATCTTAAAATTTATCATAGGATTTTGATTTCTCTCTTAAGAACTTAACCCAAGTCATTCTAGTGTAATCATCTACAAGCAACATAACAAAACCATTCATAGTTTTGACTCATAGGTTCGCATAGATCAGTTTGGATCAACTCTAATGAAATTGAAATAAAGTATTCCTTTCTTTTGAAACTAGTCTTTATTTTCTTTCCCATCTAACATTCTTTGCACAAAGTGTTTGCAGGCTTTGTTATTTCTAGGCATATCTCTCACTTCATGAAAGGAACTAATCTTTGTCATGTTGTCAAATTTGATGTGTCCCATCCTTTTGTACCACAACCAACATTCTCCACACTAAGATAATAAGTAGATTCTTCCATTAGCTTCCTTTAGATGATAGGCATTACCATTTGTCCTTGTTACTTTAGTAATAAGCCTACCAAAACCTTCCTTTTTGATCTCGCATCCAATAGCATGAAAATTAAGATTGTATCCATTGATGCACATTTTACTGACACTTATGAGATTATGTTTCAAACCTTTCACATAAAGGACATCTTCAATTATGTTCTTTCCATCAATTTTTATATAACCTTTTCCACATATTTGAGCTGACTTATCATCACCTTGAAATTAGTAGCTCCACCATTTACCTTCTTGAGACTGATGATCTTACTTTTGTCACCAGTCATGTGGTGAGAACACCCATTGTCAATCACCCAAGCATTTTCCTCTTCCTTTGCATGAAAAGTGGTACATATTGTCATTGATCTTTTATTAACCTTATTATTCTACAAGGTACCAGACCTTTTACATTCTCCAATGTTGTTATTTTTGCCTTCTAGATCCATGAATAGATTTTCATCATTTGAATCAGTATCTTCATCTTTAGAGGAATAACTGATCTCCTTAGAATATAATATTATTTTGATTTTCTCTCTTTTGTTATCATCAATAGATTATTTATAGGGACATTTAGATGCAAAATGGCCAATTCTTCCACAATTGATACATTTGAAATGAAACTTACCTTTGTAAGTATTGCAAATGCCTTTGTTCAATATTCTCACAAAGTTTGCTTCAACTTCATCATAGTCATCATTTTGATCAGCATCATCTTCAATATTTTTGTTAGCTTTGAATGCAACTTCCTTCTTTGGAACATTGTGATCAAACTCTCTCATTTCAAAGGTGGTAAGAGCACCAAACATTTCATCAATAGAGCATTAATCCAAGTCTTTAGATTCTTCAATGGAGAATGCCTTATTATTATAAGATTTAGGGAGAGATCTCTTAACTTTCTTCACAATCTCACATTATTTTACCTCTCCACCAAGAAAATTTATGCCAGAGACAACTTCTTATACTTGGAGCATGTAACTTGCAACATGTTTTCATCTTTTTTCATCTTTAGAGTCTCAAATCTACTTTTACATACCTGCATATTAGCTTGCTTCACTTTAGTATCACCTTCATAGATACTGTTGAGCTTTCCCCAAATATCTTTAGCAAAATTGATATTCATCACCTCCAAAATATCTAAATCATTCAATCCATACAAGAGAGCATTCTTAGCTTTGGCATTGCATTCATATAATTTGATTTTAGTAGGATTTATTGGAGGAGTAGTAAGATTAGTATAACCATCTTTGACCAATTTCCAAACACAAAACCCTATGGAGTTTAGGTGTCCTCCCATTCTCAATTTCTATAAATCATAATCAGTCCCATCAAACCTAGGACCCTTGTATGAACCATCATCTACCATCCCAAATATTTACCTCAGGTTATTAAGCTTCTTCAAAGGAACTTGGATCTGATACCAATTATTGAACACACCCGAAGATTGAAAGGGGGTGAATCATTCTACACAAAAAACTAAAACCCTTCCAGAACAACAGATCTTTAGCACAATACAAACTTTAAATCCTTAAGAAAATTAGCATCAAAGAAAGATGTAGCAGTTCAAACCTTTAACCAATTCAACAACTATCAACAATGAGAGATACAACAATCCTAACCTTAACTAGAAAAATATAAATGATTTAAAGAGACAAAAACACACATACACAAGATGATACCGAATTTATGTGGAAAATCTAATGAGAGAAAAACCATAGTGAGAGTTAACTCACAATATAAAGCCTCATTTCCAATAAAGGGCTTGCAAACTAAGGATCACTACCTGAGAACAAGATACAAATGAATTGTGCATGACTGAAGAAAACACAACTCTAGATGCAAGATACAAGGACTTGATGCGATTCACTATCTCAAAGCAAGATACAAAAAGTTTATGAGAATTACAATATTTGTCAACATAAAACTTTGTTAATTGAAGCATTGTAGAACATATGATCTTTCCTCTTCACAATGTAGCACCTATTAGATATTCAATAAATTTTACACACTTTCTTTTTTACACTTGTATAATTCTCTATCTTGTTACATCTAAAATGATCTTGCATTTATATGCCCTACAACACTTCAAAACTTGAATTTGATTGACTAGAAGAAGATACATAATGAATTCAATAAGTCAGCCACCAAAGTATAATGTAGTCTAATCTCGATGATAGAGAGGACCAAAAATAGCCTTATTACATCTTCCAATTTGATACAGAATAATTCACATGCTAACACACATCAATCTAAAATTGACATCATAGGAAACATGTAGATGAAACACGAAGCACATAACTAGTCATCCCTAAAAATTTATCCAATTGAATTTACTTGATTTTTTCCAAATAAGATAGGTTAAGACCCAAATCTATCATAATACATCTGTAATTGATGGTGCAGACCCCCAAGAACATGGTACAAGTAAAAGAACAAGCCTTGTCAACCAGATATCTACAAATAACCTAGAAATCCAACTCAAGACACAATGTAGCACCAAAGTGGCTAATAAACAACATGCATATCACATGGGGATGTTCTATGAATATTCAAAAATACTTCCATACTTTCATGCCATCAATAGCCACCACAGATCAAGTAGGATCATAATACTTCATTCAGGAAGCACAAAATCCATAAACATGAGATATGACATTTATAGAACAACTTGCGAACCACATTATCACATGAAATTGGAGCTAAGACAATACATAGAAATTGAGAACACATTCACCAAGTTGTATGAGCAAAGAAATCAATGTGAAAAATGCAAAGCATTTCCCAGACTAGTATAGACAACCAATAATACTACCAATCTTCTACAATTCATAGAAATCTCCTCGGAAACACTCGTGACTTGAAAATATAGGAGTGCAACATCCATATAGCACTAACTTTGAATCGCAAATCACAAGACGATACCTTCAACAGTGGATGAATTTAGATCATTTTACCAAGAAAACTTTAAAGCAACTTCCTGAACCAAAAACACTTAAGCAACTTATGGATACCAGATCTTTCTTTCAACAACACATTCTTTCTCAAGAACATCAAGCGAGAAAATAAGACATACTATAGACCTTCAACAACATTTATCCACTATTCAACAATACTTCTAAAGCTTCTAATCCTCATTATTATCTTCATCTTAATATATCATTATGAGACTAAGTTTGTTGACATAAATCATACTCAATGACATCCAACCATAAACTTCAAAAAAAATCATATTAGGCATGACATACAATCATAAAGTTCCACAAATCTTCTCTACATCAATGTGTTGTAGAGATGATTGTTGTATCTTGCAACACAATGTTAGCCCATACTAAATGTTGTCAATAATGGCAACCAATGCCAACTATAGAAAGGAAATTAGTACCAGCTAATACCAACAATCACACACAAATCACCTCAAGTGTTGACATCAATGACAACAACTGCCAACAAGTTCATCTTCTAGAACAAGGGTCACTCATTCCTTATCCTTATGTGATTGTAATAATAAGCATATGTTAGGATTTCAATCCTTGCTAGTCTAGTCACCATTTGAGCAACCCATCTTGAAAATCATGAAGAGGTAGTTGATCTAGAGTATATATGTGTAACTAGATATCTCCTTGGATAGTTGTGTATTTTCAAGAAAAAATCCAAGTGAAGAAGTATGGTAGATTCTTCCTAACATAGGTTTTTCCCTCACCATAATTGTTAGTGTTAAAGTAATAGCAAATTGATAAGTGTAATATCACTTTAATGGATTATATATTATCATTTGTAATGGTTGTTTCCTTATATTTTACTATGATGGCTAAAATTTGGAGAGGGATTATTAAGAATATTTGGTTATTGATATCATATCTCTTTTATTATTTATATTTGGCGTCTCTTTTGGTTGAACTATGACCTTGTAGTCCATACAAGACATGTGGCTTGGAAAATTTGACTCTCTATACACCTAGAAAAAAACCATTGATCAATAGTGCAAGAATACAAAGTTTATTTGCAAGTATTTCATGATCAATATCATACCAAGGAAATAATTTGAAGTAATCCATAAAAAAATTATCCTTAGAGGATCATCTTATACATATCTACAACTTAATAAAAGCTATATAAATAAGTTAGCCTTTGATCAAGTTATAGAATTTGGGGTTAAAGTGTGCATATGAATACTACTGAAATTTATTTATCTTGTGTATCTTTAATTGTGATTAATCTTGTTAATGGTTGCCTCTAGAAACACCCTCTTGGGTCCATCTAATCCAAAAGTGAAAGAGATTTTATCCATAATTAGTAATTTCTATTTCATCACTCGCTATTTGTTGATGAGTCATTATATTCACCTAAGGGAATGGTATATACCTAGCCTTTAAGTGGATTTACCACTCTATAAATTTAAGAATCAATTTTGGCACCCAATAAGTTGCTTAGTAGGAAATTGATGTTTCCATGCATACTTAAACTATGTGAAAATATGTAATAGAACCCAAAATCCTAATAATAAGGAGAAGTGATAAAAAAAAAAAAGGGAATCAAGTTTTTCTTGCATATTTTTACTTTATGCAAAGTTACAAACAAAAGAAAAAACCCTAAAATAAATTAAGTTACCCATCCTCTTAACCCATTCACACCTTTTCATTTCATGTATGTTTTCTCCACAATCCCAATTAAATCTAAGTTATCAAACCTTTTTAACTCCTTTTTATCAATACGAAAGTGCATACCAATTCCAAAATAACAATAAGCCTTATATGATTGATTCTTTTCCATTCATTTGAACCTTTTCCCACCTAGTGCAAATGTGTGTGAAACCCCTCATTTGCCAACAAGCTATAGTGTATATATATTTTGAAGATGAGAATATAAGTCAAAAACTTAATTTTATATTTACAAGGGTACCAATCTTATGAGATGTGAAGGTGTCACTCACATCTATAAAGTGTAAACCTTAGTGAAAATTTGGATTGTACAAACCAGTGATAAATATTGATGAAAACCTCTAAATCCCAATAAATTTTTGCATGGGGATTTATTCTTTGGTTTGCATAATTAGGTTTTTACCCTAGTTTACATAGTGATAACAATGAGCATGATGAAAATATTGAAGAGGACAATCATGTCATTAGAAAAAATAACTACATCAAATCTCCAAAATTCAGTCAAACTCTACTTGAGTAGGAATCGATTTTTTTTTAATAATCTTGTAGTTTTGTAAGGATACAACCAAAGATCAAAGGTCCACCAAGTTATAAGAAAGTGAAGAAATAGGGTATTCATGTAGTATTGAAGTTGCCTCATTAAATTTGGATCATAAGCTTGAAATTCCATCAATGTATAATACGACTACTTGAAAATATTTAAACCTCAAGATTCACTTGGATGTCAAGAATCAAATATGATAGGGAATAGAAACATCATCATAAATTCCTTTTCTTGCAAAGCCCATGAGAATTTTTTTTTTGAACTATGTTAATGTGGAGGCATTCCACTTACAATACTCTAGTCAAAGTTTATGTCATCATTCTTTGTGAACTTACATGATGGATCAAAAAGGTAAGGAGTTTGTGCATGTTTATAGTTATTAAAAATCTACTTGGAATACCTAAAACATTGAGAATCACTTAAATGTTGGGTATCTATACTTTTGCGGAACAACACCCTTAGAATTACCTTTACCTACAAAGCCCTTAAAAAAAGTTGAAACCTAGTGCAAAAATAAGAAACTCCAACAAGGTGGCAAAAAGGAAAAATATGCTCATGTCAAAGGAATTGAGTTAGTACATAGGGGTTTTGCAAGCAAGGACAAAGTAGTTACTTAAATTATAATAACATCACTATAAATATATAGAGAGCAAGTTGAGGTATTAGGAAGTGGGGATTGCAACACTTATTCAACAAAAATATCGGTGTCAATGGAAAACATATGCCAAGCTCTAACTATAAAGATAAAATGCTATAACATAATAAATAGAAAAAGTATGGTCCATTGTCAATAATGGTTAATATTATGCATCTTTCTTATCTCTTACCTACCCTATTGAAGCATTCATAGAGTGTGGAGAGTTTGCAAAGAAACATTTCCATATTCTTGTTCCTATGGAATTCTTTATATGGAATGTTATGTGTGGAAATGAAGATTGTAATTTATGCAACTTATATGTGTTGATTTGCTAGCTCATATGTTGTACCCACCTTCATTTTGAAAATTATTTTATAACAATTTAAATTATTACTATTTGAAATGAAAAGGGATTTAGTGACCATTCTTGACTTGTGACAAGCCTAGCCAAAATCAGCATTGTCACATTTTACAAATTTACTTAATAAAGAAATTCAAATATTATATACGTAATATTATTTTGTAAAAAATCTATATATTAAATTATGATATTGCTCTCAGGATTCAACCGTGTAGTTTTCGAGTCAAACTCATTGACCCATGATTCATGAGTAGTGGTTCACAAGAACCCATCTCTCATGATAACGAATGGTCCACTTAGCACTCATTGCATCTAGGTGATGCTCACAGAGGTGAAGCATTGGTCTGTCCCGGGAGGTCACCCATCCCAATACTGCTCCAGCTCAAGCGCACTTAACCACGGAGTTTCCCCCAAGGTTAAGCCCACTTAGCTTGCTACCTCATTTGCAAAACCTTCAACAAGTGTTATGCCTTATGAACCATTCATTATAGAGCCCCTTTAGCTCATCAATTGATAAGTAGGAGGTTTCTTCCACAGTGTGTCAAATTATGATATTGCTATCAGGATTCAACCGTGTAGTTTTTGAGTCAAACTCATTGACCCATGATTCATGAGTAGTGGTTCACAAGAACCCATCTCTCATGATAACAAATGTTCCACTTAGCACTCATTGCATCTAGGTGATGCTCACAGAGGTGAAGCATTGGTCTGTCCCGGGAGGTCACCCATCCCAATACTGCTCCAGCTCAAGCGCACTTAACCACGGAGTTTCCCCCAAGGTTAAGCGCACTTAGCTTGCTACCTCATTTGCAAAACCTTCAGCAAGTGTTATTCCTTATGAACCATTCATTATAGAGCCCCTTTAGCTCATCAATTGATAAGTAGGAGGTTTCTTCCACAACGTGTCAAATTATGATATTGCTATCAGGATTCAACCGTGTAGTTTTTGAGTCAAACTCATTGACCCATGATTCATGAGTAGTGGTTCACAAGAACCCATCTCTCATGATAACGAATGGTCCACTTAGCACTCATTGCATCTAGGTGATGCTCACAGAGGTGAAGCATTGGTCTGTCCTGGGAGGTCACCCATCCCAGTACTGCTCCAGCTCAAGCGCGCTTAACCATGGAGTTTCCCCCAAGGTTAAGCCCACTTAGCTTGCTACCTCATTTGCAAAACCTTCAGCAAGTGTTATGCCTTATGAACCATTCATTATAGAGCCCCTTTAGCTCATCAATTGATAAGTAGGAGGTTTCTTCCACAATACTAGGAGGTTTTTAAATATCAACATATCAATAAAAAATTATATCTATAACAACAATAGACATTGACATTTTTATATAATACATTTGTAATTACACTTTTATAATAACTTAACATTAGATAAATCCAATCAAAGACAATGTCTCTCCAACATACTAAGGTGTAGATCAGCAATCACTTGGATAAAAGAAAGTTTTAAATGCTGCAAGTACATGAAAAAGACAGTTTGTTCTGTAAAGAGTTCCAATGTATGTTAAAATTCAGAATTTAAGAACTATTTTTTGATGTTTCTGATTTGTATTTGTATTGTGGAAGTTTTTTCTTCTAGTAAGTTGTATTGTACAACTGGAGACACTATAACTGATTTTATTTATTTGACAGCCTTCTGATTGCCCATCTATTTGTAATTTTTCTTATTTTACTTCAATATTAAAAAAATTAAAATATAAACATAATAATTATAATTAGTTAAAACAAATTTAAACCCTAGGTTTTTAAATTTTTATTGATTATTATTTTAGTAAAAAGTTCATGGAGTTTAGCCTTCCCATATGACAGGGTTGGCAGGGTTTCCCTCGAGTCAATAAACATGTCTTGAATGCCAAGCCAGGGGCATCCGCCATCGCTCCCCAAGATAAACCTAAAATGATGGAATTGAAACAAGTTTTCAAAGTGGATAGACCATCTCATTATTCAGCCCTGATCTGAAACAGCTGAAAGAGAATCCAAACAAAATATGTACATTTATATTCTGCGCATTCAAGTAAAAAGTATAAAACAATACGGTCGAAATGCACGAGCGCGCCTGCGAAAGAACGTGAGTCGTTTATTCTATGATGGCGTTGCAGCCGGCTTCCATTAATGTTAACGTTAATGTAGATGGTGAAGTCTGAGCTGCTTTGACAAGACTGGAAGTTCAGCAATTCGAATTGTACTCCATGATCTCCTTTGACCACATCTGAAACGTCGCAGAGGCTGCACCGCCATGTTCGAACTGCGCAGTGAACTGTACCCACTGCGCCACACACCCGGAAAGCTCCAAATTGTTTAAATAAAAACGTACTAATATGCATAGCCTGTTACACTGACAGTTTAGCACATGCCCCTGTCAATCATGTATATTGATTTGTCTCCAAACGGCAAGATCGCACAACAATATCAGAGGCTGCAGCGGTTTGTCTTTTTAAATTGTAAGTGGTAAGATTATTGACAGTGGAAATATTACGTGAGTCTACCTACCCAGAGTCTATTCAGAATGCACAGTACACCCATAGGTGAAAATTGGAATTAGAAGAGTTATGGCGTCAACGTGACAGTCACCGCCGCTGCAGGCTGGAAACCAGTGGACCCATTTCGAGAAGGAAACACGACCGACGACCCAGTTTACCGCTTAAAAACATCCCAGGAAACTTTCGGCCCCGATAATATCGGGACCTCGGGTAGCAAAAAGACAAGTACAGTAAACCTGTTGCCTGTCTTTAGACACGAAACTCAAAGCGCATTAATGGGCGCAAATTGCTCATGTCTGAGTTGTGCTGTACTTACATCCAGGCCTGGAATTTCAAATTCCTTCAATAAATAATTCGTTGGTTTGAAATTTTAAATTATATATATATAAATAAAGCAGTTGTATATAGCTTTGGGTACCCATCTCAAGGCCCTCCAAGATGTATGAGAAGTCTTAATAGTTTACAATGAGTTTTGATTTGTTTACTCGTGTTTGGTTTTGGTTTTGTCATGTATGTTCTTTGAATTGTTGTCTTTCTTATCCTTTCTATTTGTTTGTCTTTTTTTTTTCTATTGTATATGTGTCGTGTTGTTTCACAATTGTTTTATGTTCTGTGATCACTCTTTTGTAAAAGGATTGGGGCCCTTTCAAATACACTCTTTTAATCCTATATATTTTGTGTATGCTCTTCTTTGAATTTGTGTTGATGTTTTGTTGTAGTTGTGTTGTTTCACAATTGTTTTATTCTCTATAATTATTCCCTTTTGTAAAAGGATTGGGGCCCTTTCAAATATACTCTTTTTACCCTATATATGTCGTGTATGTTCTTCTCTAACATGTATGTCCTTCTTTGAATTGTTGGCATTCTTATATTTTCTATTTGTTTGCCCTTTTTTCTATTGTATTGTGTTGATGATTTGTTGTAGTTGTGTTGTTTCACTATTGTTTTGAGCTCTATGATTATTCCCTTTTGTAAAAAGATTGGGGCCCTTTCAAATACCCCTTTTACCCTATATATGTTATATATGCTCTTCTCTAACGTGTATGCTCTTCTTTGAATTGTTGTCTTTCTTATCCTTTCTAGTTGTTTGTCTTTTTTATATTGTATCTATGTTGATGTTTTGGTGTAACTATGTTGGTTCACAATTGTTTTATGCTCTATAATTATTTCCTTTTATGAAAGGGTTGGGCCCCTTTCAAATACCCCCATTTACCCTATATTTGTCGTGTATGTGCTTCTCTAAAGTGTATGCTCTTCTTTGAATTGTCAAATTTCTTATCCTCTCTATTTGCTTTGTCTTTTTTTCTATTTTATATGTGTTGATATTTTGTTGTAGTTGTGTTGTTTCACAATTATTTTGTGCTCTATAATTATTCCCTTTTGTTAAAGGGTTGGGGTCATTTCAAATACCCCCTTTTTACCCTATACCTTTCGTGTATGCTCTTCTCTAAATTGTTGTTTTTCTTATCCTTTATATTTGGTGGTCTTATTTCCATTGTATATGTAACGAAGTTTGATTGTAGTTGTGTTGTTTCACAGTTGTTATGTGCTCTGTAATTGTCCTTTTCGTATAAAAAGGTTGGGCCCTTTTAGAAACCCCATTTCTATCCCATATCTATAAAAACAAGTATAATAATGTCATATTTGGAGTTTCTATAATTTCATTTTTATTTCTTAAAATTAAGTTTAGATGTATTTATGAGATATTTCAACTTTCATGGATGGTCAAATCAAGTAACATATTATCATCCTCATCCATAAGTGCTAATTTGATCTATAGAAGATAAAAATTTATAATTAGAATGTGTTCATAAATAAAGCTATATGGAGGTTAGGCTTGCATTGTATTGAATTGCAGTTCATAAGTCTTTGTTAAGTCTCTTCAAAAATCACATTCATTATAGACATGTTTATAAACATATCCAACAATAAAAATGAGAGAGGAACAATAGGTTTGAACGCACACACACAAGAAGAAACACGGACAAAATTTAATTTTACAACTAGAATGGTTTGACATTTTAGAAAATGCAGGGTTCAAAAATAGTTTCCAACCTTGTTAACATTAGAAATGGTGTTAGCAAAAATGGTCTCAAATTTTACTAACACCAAAAATCATTTCTAACCCTACTAACACCAAAAATGGTTTATAGCCCTACAAACTGGTGTCAATAAGTGTTTCCATTGATGCCAACCTTATTTGGGTTTTCATTGATGTCAAACATGTTGTTGAAGTATGTACATACTCTAGGGTTGGTTGCAACATAATTTGATATGAGTTGAGGCATGCCTATAGGGAAGTATAAGGAATAATGGTGGTCTAAGTATGTTGTGGAGGATGATACTCATGTCCTAATGTGTCTACAATATGTCTATCTTGATATCATTCTAGCTTTATGTACTACATATTGAAGAAGATTGGCTAAGGAGCTAACTGTGTATACCCGAAGGAAATATCGTGACTTTTTAGTCTACATCCATCTTTTGTGCAAGATTTTGTATTATGGTTCAAATAAAATGATGGCCATGTTATGAAGATAGTATATCCAGAGAATTAATTCTTCACACTTTTCCTAGTTAAAGTTATAGTTGACAGTGTTCTGATCTATGCCCTAACATTGTAATGCAATGCTAAATGTTGGTGGGAATGCTCTACATTCCTCTAGAGATGCGAGTTTGGTCTTGAAACTTTGAGGATATGATCAATACACATTATCTAACAGTATCAAGAGTGTTGGACATCCATAAGCTTAATCTTCAATTAATAGTGTGTTACAGTTGATCTACAATGCTTTGTTTTTTCATTTTTAGTAAGCTTCTTCAGTTGTGCCAACATTTAATGATCAAATCCTTTTGAAAGAGGTTGTAGGGATATTGTAGATTACCTACATTTTTCATATCTCGATCCACATAGTGTTTTTAGTATCTCCCTAGTGGTGTGAAGTCAAGAAGTAACAATATTGATGGTACTTGTACTAATCTAACCGACATGATTTGTTTTTCTTCATTTGTGGTTGATCTTGATCAATTAATATATTTTTGGAGAATGTGTGGAAATACTCTAAGGACTCAACATTGTGTGTGCTAATCTACAATTAAAGTTCTTTCACTTTGGATATGTTTTGGTGTTGACTTGTGTAATGTCATTTTGCTACATCTAAAGGTCATCTTTTAGTCAAATTAATTGAAGGTTGTGTATTGTTGCATATGATATTTATAGAAGAACAAATCATTTTTTAAGAGTGATACATTTTTTGGATGTGGATTAAGAAAAATGTTAAACATGAAGTGTGTGAAATCTATATGAAGATGTAAATGTGCGAAAAAGGAAGTACAATGTCAGCATAAGTCAGATGCCTCATATACATCAGCTCAAGTATTAGTTTTCTTATCATAATTTACATGTACCCTTCTCTAAGACAGTGAGTCTCATCAGGTTCATCGTATCTTTCTCTTGAATTTTTCTTTTCTTCAGTGGTTGCAATTCAATAGGTAGTGGGCCTTAAACCGCATTCTAAATCCTTTAAATTAGTTAGCTTTTATATTATGAGTTAACTCTCATCGTGGTTTTTCTCTTATTGGTTTTTCCACATAAAAATCTTGGTGTTATTGTGTGGTGCATGTGATGTGATGTTCTACCTATAAATGGGAATATTTTAATTTTAATATATGTTGATTCACCCCCCTCTCAACATTGCTTTGTGTTCAACAATCGATATCAAAGAAAAGTTCCTTAAATAAGCATAACAACTAAGGTATATTATGCTCTTGAACAAATGGGGTATGTGGCAAAGATCATTGATATGTTCATCACCGAACTAGACCTAGAATGAATGGAACTTGAAGGTTGGGATATCAATTTGGAAGAATTTGAAGTTGATTTTGAAGTTGAACTCAGGTCTACTCTTGAGGATATGGATGAAGCAAGGTTGCAAAATATCAAATATGAATGTATATTGGAAAAATCAAAAGCGACAATTGAAAATTGAAGGCAAAGGAAAAAGAATCAAAAGAAGAAGTTAGCAAACTAAAATCTCAAACAGAAGAAGGAAATAAATTCAAGGAAGCAGAAGTTGTGATCTCTAACTTGAAAGTTAAGATTGAGGAAGGAAAAAGGATTGAAGAAGTGAATACAGAGCTTCAAGATAAAATTGTTGAATTCTCAAAACTTGAGGAAGAAATTTTTACACTATGAAAAGAACTTGAAAAGGAAAAAGAGAAAATTGAAAAAGGTCTAAAATTGAAAGGGGGTTCTAAAATTCTTGATGGATTGATTAATCGTCAAAATCCCCCTAAAGAGAAATCTGAGGTTGGCTTTGAAAAAGGGACAAATTCCTATTTTCAAGGCATCCACAAATCTATATAATAGCTTAAGGTAGAAGGAAAATGTGAAACAAAGGAGATATCCTTTGGAGATGCAAAGAAAAATCAAGACAACAAGAAATAAGGTTCTTTCACACCTATCTAGAACAAGAAAGTGAATTTCAAGAGGCCTGCCCAAACTACTCCTATCAAGTTCAAAGGTAACTAGTAATTGCACATGCAAAATAATTGGTCATAAGGAGGTTGAGTGAAGAAGCAAGATAAGTTTGAATTCTCTTAGGCCTCCAAGGTATAATGGTATGAACTCTTAATCATTTAATGGTTAATGCTATGATTGTAATAAATTTGGCCACAATACTAATGAATGCAAAAGTAAGTTAATAAGGAATAATCATGCTATGACCTCTCAATATTTCTATGGTTATTACTATGCATGCAACAAGTTTGGTCATAAATATATTGAGTGTGTTGAATACACACAAGAAAATTGAGAGGGGGTGAATCATTTGTACATTAGAACATCTAAATCCCTCATAAACATTCAGATCCACAACAACTTAATTAACCCCTAATTTGTTAGAAGCATGAAATAAAATAATAAAAATTGAAATACATCAACACCATGCATAATAGAACACCATATTTACGTAGAAAACCCAAGAAGGAAAAATCCACGATGAGGATTATCTCACAATATAAAGTAATTGCAACACCGAATGCAAAAGGCTCACTACTAGAGGGCTCACTGCCCAAAATAAAAAAGGCCTCACTGCCAAATTATAGAAAAGAAGAAAGAAGAATGTTATAGTGAGAAATCCATCTCAATGCAATAAAAAAAATTCCACCACAACATCACCAACACTTTTATAGTCTCTCTGAATATTGTAGACACCTTTTGCTCACTGGTTCCAGTAGTCTAACTTGTTGAAGTTCACAATGCTCTTCACAAATTCACACTTCACAACTTTACAACTCGCATCATACACTTCAATACTAAATTATCCATAAACTCATCACTTATTTATACCATCTTCAACCTTGAAAAAATTCTCCAAGGCTAGCTATGCACCTCAACTATGCAAATTCAAATTAGGTTGGCACTAAGCATTACCATAGTGGAAGGGAATGAAAGAAAACCACATCACACCTCAAATCAGACCTAAATCCATTCATACATGCCACACCACACTTGCATAATCATCGAAGCAAGTTCACAATTAGTGTAAACACCCAAGGTTAGTCGAACCTATGTCAACACCATTAACATTTAAGTACATGCTTCCTCAAATCCAGATATGACTCAAGGACACCAAACATCACTTGGAAATAATCTAGAATATTCCACAAAACCCTTGAAATTCAACAAATTCCTTCGCAACAAATTTCACTTGAAGAAAACACACACCTAGTACACTCAAACAACCTTTCATACTCTATTAAACTCAAGAAAGTGACTTCCAAAGCACCGAACCACAAACAAATTTGACTGTAGGTAGATACGATTATTATCACTACACTAATAGAATTGAAAGACTAGAAACCAAAATATGGAGAAATATAGATCAAAACCATTTCTCATAAACACCATTGCAATATACAATTCACACACTGGTGAACCCAACTTCTTCTGCACAATGATCCAGCACACCAAATTCTAGATATAACACCTCTGAAAAAATTTGACCAAACTACACAAAATATCTTTAGGATAGAAAAAATGTAGAGCAAACCTAGAACACCATATTGTACACTAGAACACCTCTACAACATCATGTTTCCTCTTTTATTCAAATATTCTCAAAAGTACTTGGAAACCAAGGACTAGAGACACATTCTTTATCTTCAACACTTCCTCATCATCACTAAACTAATAACATCTAGAAAGTAGAATCTTATCAAAGAAACACTAGAGGTTGACACCAATAGCAGTTACTAATGACAACATAATGAGACTAATCAAAGCATCAACATTATTAGTCATCAATGACAACAAAAACATAAGCTAGCAACAATCTCTCCCAAGATTTTTAACATCAATGACAAAACAAACTACACATTCTTACAACAATCTCCCCCTTTGTCATTGATGGCAACACATAATGTGAAAAACCATCAACAACAAACATAACAACTATGATTATTTCTCCATACCAACTCTCTCTCTTTCATTCTTGCATTACTCTCTTAGCTACACTATTCTCTCCCCCTTTCTGAGTATTTTTCATATTTATTCTTCCCCCCCTTTGACATCAATGGAAACTGATAACACATTTTCATTTCTTTCTCCCTTTGACATTGGAAATACATATTTCTCTACATATTCCCCTTAGGATCACACAAAAAAATGCATCAAACATCAACCACTACACATACATTTGACAAAATACAACACCAACCTACATCAACACTAACTCCCCTTGACTACAACAACCAAAAAAGCCACTGCCTACTTCCCCTAAGAGGTAGACTCCAACATCTGTCCAAAACAAAGTAATGAATCTTGAAATCTACTAGATTGATACATATCCTTATGCATATGATTCAAATAAGGAGAGTTAATAACCCATAACTTCTCCTAGAGATACTCAAAAGTAGCTTTAGGACAGGCTTTAGTGAATATGTCAACAACCTGATCATGTGTAGGCACATACTCAAGCTTCACTTCATTCTCTACAAACTTTTATCTCAAAAAGTGATACTGAATCGAGATATGTTTTGTCCTTGAGTGCATCATTGGATTCTTTGAAATGTTAATACAACTTCTATTGTCACAGATGATAGGAACTGGTTCATCATATACAACTCTAATATCCTTCAAGGTTTTGTTGATAGTGAAAATGACACAAACAACGTTGAAACATAATATTTCTACTCTATTTCTCTTGAAAAAGAAAGACAACATGTAGTAGCCTAACTCCCAAGGTCCTAGTAGTTGGTTCTCAACTATTTGGTGTCACTCAATCCGTTCATGCAACTGTAATATTCAAGGGGCCTGTGCGGGTAACAAGGAAAGAAAGCTATGACTTATTTATTGAATTGTCTTTAATGAAAGGATTTTTTAAATAAAAAGAAAAAGATAGATCAAAGGGTAAATCAGTAAACATGAATAAAACTTATCTAGCATCCGGCCATATATCTTCAACAATGAATATTTTTCCTACAGATCAGGAAAACCATAACATGATACAATTTACACTATTGCATACATCTAAGGTGCTTAATTTAACGTTACAGTCACACATCACAAATATTTCAAAGTTTCCAAAAGAACACACTTTCATTCATCACCAAGATCATAGATCAACAGATCTCAATAAATTCAATCCACCGATAATCTAATGAGACAATCCTTAAATCCGGTTTCTTCTAATGACTTTCATCACATAAGAAAATCTCATGCTTAACACAATCACTGGCATACAAATAGATTATAACTCATCAAACTTATCAAGAAAAACTTAATTCTAAAACCATATTGTGTAAAAAACCCTGTAATTATATTTAACGGTAAAATGAAGTAACAATGTATCTCTGTAACAACTATCAAACTTTTTTTTGTCTCCTACAATCAGGTGGCCAATTCTATTCTCTATTAGCCCACCTTTACAATATGATACCCCAAGGGTATTTATAGAAATACAAAATCTGAAGTCCTCTCTATTTTAGGTCGATCCACCCTTTTAGGGATTATAGTCATCTTGGAAACTCGGATCAATTTGATCTCTAGTTCCTGCTTTGATCACCCAGTTAAACTAGAAGAAAAGAAAATAGGAGAGAAGAGAAAACCATGCACCTTAAAAACTGTCAGTCCTACATGCAACATGCAAAGAAGAGAAGAAAGCCATGCATGCATGAGGTTTTATGCATGCAAATTTTGTTCTGCAATGTACTCGTCAAAATTGGAGAAGACTTGTTGTAGTATGTCCAATTCCAGCCCATCAACCTAGTTGTCTTCAAACTTAATCCTTTCCAACTCCGCAGCAGCAAACCCTCTCATATCTTTCAGCTTCGTTAACTCCCTCTTAGCTGCTTTTATTTCTTCTTTAATATCCATTAGTCAGTCTAGCAGAAGATCTTCACCATCATCCCCTTTTTGCATGATCTCTTTAAATATTTCATCCCACTTCTCCTTTATTTGGCTTAATGGTAGGCCTTCCTTTACTAGTACATCCACATTCACAATGATAGCAATGATGGCTTCCAACTCCTCAAACTGTCATTCAGATCCTTAACAGAATCTTGAACTTCATTTCTATGTTTATATAGAAAATCTAATCTAAATCGGAGTATGCAAGAAGTCTTTTCCAAGAAATCTTTATTATCTTCTTCAAGTATCAATTGTTCTAGAAGAGTAGTTTTAGGTAATTTATTAAATTCTTTCAATTTCTAACTGTATCCTTTGTACTCCTCCTCCTATCTTCCTAATGTTTCAACATATTGGTTCATTTCCTCTATTATATCTTTTGTCATTTTTAGACCTCAAAACTGTCTTCCAGTACTTCACTTATTTCTTGATTCAATTTATCAACCCACCTATCCAACATCTCCTCCTTGCCCCTTACCTATACCAAGTCATCTACTTCTTTCATACTCAGCAAAATTGGGGTCTCAGTAGTGGTAACCTGTTGTGACTTCAGAGTAGAAACACTTTTCAAGAAAACATGCAACTGATCTAACTGAGCCTTAAGCTCATATTTCCTTTGTTTATCCTTCAACATTATGGACTTGGTTGATGATGCTACCACATCAATTAAATTCATTTGTTGATCTCTGGTAGGTCTCCCCAAATTAACAGTGCCCAACTAATAATCTATTAATTGCATGTGTCCTACATCCTTGTCTATCATGGGTATAGCACATTCAACAACAATCTCTCCTTTATCGGTGAGCCTAGTGGAATTTAGGATCTTGGCCTTCTTTTTTAGGCCTTTCTTTCTATTTTCCTTCATCATATCCTCCCAATTGAGAGGTTGTGACGGTGTCAATGATCTCTTATGAAGATTCAACTTCAACCAAGTGGGAGCACTAGGAGTAACAATCATCATAGTTGAAGAAGAAGAGATAGCAGTAGAGGGTGGTTGCACATTTACTTGAGGTTGAGAATCAGCCCCTTGTTTCTCTTGCTACTCTTGTTCCACACTTTTCTGTGCAAGATTTTTAGCTTCCTCCCTATCCTTTTGTACTTGTATTCTCTTATCTTCTTCCTCCTTCTCCAACCTTTCTTCTTCTAATATTCTTTTCTCCAATTCCTGGTTTCTTTTTTCCTCTAATGCCTTAAGCTTTTCTGCATCTTCCTTTTCTTTTTGTTTCTTCTTGATCAGTTCTTTGACATATTTCTCCTTTTGTACTTGTTCTGCTTCCTCTTTCTCTTTATGAACCTCTTCAGCAAGCTTCAACTTAGCTACAAGCACTTCTCTCTCTCTTCGATGTCTTTCCTTTTCTTCCTCAAGATCATGAATTTTCTGTATCAACTCTAATTTATCATTGTCTTCCTTGACCTTGAGCTCATGCTCTTTTTTCCTCTGTTGCTTCTCTATTTCATCAACTTTTACCTTAGCTTCTATGTGTTGCTGCTGAAGTAAGGCATCAACCTATATCTTGGCATCAATTGCCTTATGTTTCTCTATTGCTGCAACATGTGCTTGATCATTAGCAGCCTTCTTGGCCTCTTCAAATAATGCCCACTGATCCTCCTCTGTCAACACCTGTTCAATATCCTCCTCTAAAGGTATATTTTCTTGTGCACCCCTCTCCTCATTATTTGCTTTATGTCAATAGTCTCCTCACTATCCCAGTCCACCGGATCCAAGCTCTTAGTGCCAATGTTTAATGCCTCATATGATGGATCTAATACCACTCCATCATCTACTAATGTGTCAGGGATATCATCTTTGATCCCAAGCTCTACCATGAGTGAGATGGGTAACCTCTCATGATTCTTCTTCTTGAGGTCATACTCATCCTACCGGTCACTCCAAAATCTTCCAACAAGTTGAAATGTTTATCAAAAATAGAAGGCACTAAGGCATTCATCTTCTTTCTCGGTTCAAAGTATCTTTGAGTTGTGTACAAGCCTAGTTTCAAATGTATCAACTCACTGCACACTACCTTAGCTCCCACCAGATGTTGACAACTATATTCACCCAATTGCATGGGGAACTTATGACATCCTATTTTGTGCTTCAATCCAAAATGGGCATTAACCCCCAAAGCTTGATATACAAATTCCATCAACACTATCCTATTACTACAACATCTTGGGAGTAAATGTGAATGGCCTTCAAATCCAGCTAGCCTGAAGTATGTGAACTTGGGGTATTGAATGTACCAACATCCCCATTCTGTGATAAATGCCATAGCTTCTTGGCTCAGTCTATACCCTGCATCTCCGTTAATTTGGTTAATGATCACATATAGAAATACATCATTAACCCTTCTAAGTTATGTTTCAGATACTTGTAAAGATAACTGATCATAATGGTCCCACACTTTCCTTTGTCCATCTGCCTCTCCCAATATCCCCACTCTCCTTAAACCTAGAAATATACCTCCTCTAGTTGATGCATACACAACATAAGAAGTAATAAAGAAGCATTTGGTTTCCCTTATCCTTATCAACTGGTCATGAATAGCATCAAAAACCACCATTGGCCAATCAAAATATTGTTTTCCATTCAAGATGGTCTAAATGAAGGGAAACATCCACTCCTTGAAGTGAAATGCATCCCTCTTCCCAAATACTCTAGACAACATCATGATCAAATCTGACACTTCTTTATAGAATTCAGTCCTCTTTGGTTGATCATGAAGTTTGGTTAGAGACTTCTTCTCTGTTCTTAACCATTTCTTATTCAAGTGAGATTTGTTGGATGCCTTGTATTTGTTATATTTCTCTAAAGCTTCTTCCTCCTTTAGCTGTACCAAGTTCTTTGGATTCGGGACACTAAACATAGTTTGAAACATTTGAGGAGTGAGATCAATAATAACATTGTCCTGTGAGTCCATACCTTGCCTAGTGGCTAGATTGTAAGCATTGGCTACTGTCATAGTTAACTTCGGGCACTGAATAGATAGATGAAATAAAGTGATATGAGACAAACCAAACTCAACTATTCTTTGTGTTATCCTCTGCAAATGTTTTCGAATACAGCTCCTCAAAATTGTATGAGCCTAGATTGGTGTCGGTTATATCAGACCAATCTGATTCTACTTTTCTTGCTATGACAACAGGACCCCTATGATTATACCTCAGAGTATAAGGTAGATGTTCCGACTTTATCTTCTTGGGCTTAACTATTGCCTTTGATGTTTCTGCAGGCCGATTCCTTTGGGAGGCTTACCCTGAGACTCTTGACATCCTTTAGCTTTCCTACAACACAACCTCTAATTAGATCCTTGAACAAACATCAGAAAATATGCCTTAAAACTTTACCCTTCATATATACATCGGAGGCGGAACCAAGCAAACAAACATTATAAACAATCCCCTTAAAAACACTGTCGACTCAGAGTCAAAACCATTATTGAGATTACAATAATAACAAGCGAGACCGGAGTCGGAACTGGAATGACAATTAGAACTAGGACCGGAATGGAAATGAATTTGGTTTCTTTCAGATTTTCTATTTTCATATTCCGCTTCGGTTTCGCTTCCACTTCTGCCAGAATTATTGTTATTTTGAAAGAAGGCTTCTCACTATAAGCGGAGTCAGAGAAGGGATGAAAAATGGAATCGATACCTATTGGAAAACATGGTTCAAAGTCTAGATCTATTCCAATCCCACTTCCACCTAAAACAACCATGACATCATAAGCGTTTTTAACAGTTTAATGCATAACTTCATGATTTAAGGACTAGGTCATATCTGCATGAAAGGGGCTTAAACATAGCCTAATAAGACCCTCCCCACGTGACCGAGAGGCAACTATACTTTCTAGGGTATCATATTTTAAAACACAAACTCAGACAACATAAACCCTAATCTAAAAAACCTTGATATAAAAACTAGGGCACAAATTTAACCCTATTTATTTAACCAAATTCAATGCAAAACAAAATTCCTAAGTAAAAACAAGATTTAACAAACCCTAACTCACTGTGAAACCCTAATTTAATCTACTAACACAAAATCTAAAGCAACATGATTCAGTCACGACTAAAATGTGAAAACGACCATGCCCTAAAACAAAGAAACCAGATACAATAGACGAATTTAAATAAAAACAAGAAATCAAAACAAACAAAGAATGAAAAGACAAACTATGCAAACTTACTAAGAATCACGAACCGGCTCAAAACAAAACAATCTAACACAAACAGAAAATAAAAATGCGAAAGTAAAAAGAAGAACAAGAACAGGAAAACCCTACCTCGAATGATAATAAATAGGCAAACCTCCTCAAACAATTTACGCACAATAGTCTCTCTATCAATTGATTCACTCGCACAACAACTTCACTGCAACTCTAGTTCACTCTTCAATTTCTTAACAATAATGGTAAAAAATACGCGTTAATGCCTAATTAAGGTAAAACTCGAAGTTTCATGCATGTATGTCACTTGCCATTAATGTAATAAATGCAGTAGATCGAAGTCGGAACTACAGAAGAACTGGCCCATTACTACCGTGTGACTATAGTAAAAATTCAACGATCAAGAAACGGTGGGAGCAGAATCAGAATGAAAACTGATTTGGAAACCTGTTTAAATTTCCAACTTGGCTTTCATTACGGGTCCGGTTCCGCCAACAAAGAATAAAAAAAAACCAAACAAAAATACCGAAATAAGAAAACTTAACATACAAAACCTAGTCCAAAACAAAAGACTAAAAAGCGGAGGCCGAGGCGGGATGAGATTTGATTTTGAAATTTTGAATAAATACTGACTTAATTTCCACTTTGGCTCCGACTCCGACAAAGACCAAAACAAACAGATCAAAATAAAGACTATCGGGATGGGGATTGGAATATGTTTTGAAAGAAGTTTCAAAACCCGATTTAGTTCCGGTTCTGATTTCAACAGAATAAACCAAGGAAAAAAACATAAAAGGGGGACCCATTTTGACCAAGGAAAAAGATGGGGTGGTTATGCAAGGCATAATAGGTTTGACTCATCCACAACACCTGTGTGCAGCAAGATGCTACTGTAATGCATTTTTTCTCTGTAGTAGATAAAGACACTAAGTATTGTTTTCTCCTCAACCAAGATACTAGTATGCATCCAAGAAAGAATGCACCACCACTTGTAATTTTCCTATCATCAACACATCCTACCCAATCTGCATCTATATAAGTACTTAGAGAAAATTCAGTATCCTTTGGATACCATAAACCATGTTTCAAATTTCCCTTCAAGTATCTATATATCCTCTTCACTATTGCAACATCTGACTCTCTAGGACCTTCTTGAAATCTAGCCACCAAAAAAATTATATGCATGATATCCAATATAGTAGCAACTATATATAGCAGTCCTCCAATCATTGATCTGTAGTTGCTCTAATTAGCCTTAAATTCATCATTCTTATTTAGCTTACAACCAGTAACCATAGGAGTACATATTGGTTTGGAATCTTCCATTACAAACTTCTTTAACATTTCCTTAACATACTTTGATTGCAAAATTAATATACCTTTCTTTGTCTGATTGATTTGCAATCCAAGGAAGAAACTCATCTCCCCAAACATAAAAATATCAAACTCTTTCTATGTCTCTTCTGTGAATTTCTTGCACATAGCTTCATTTCCTTCAAAGATTATATCATCAACATACACAACCACAATCAAGATTTGATCTTTTTCAACTTTGAAATAAAGATTAATATATGTGGTACCTTTGCTAAAACCTTGTTGTATCAAGTACTTGTCCAACCTTGCATACCAAGCTCTGGGAGATTGGTTCAATCCATATAATTATTTCTCCAATCTATATACCATATTTGGTTTTTCTGATAATTGAAATCCTTCTAGTTGTTCAATATATACCTCTTCTTCGAACTCACCATTCAAGAAAGCATGCTTCACATCCATCTAATAAACCTTGAAATATTTGTGTTTCCAAAGACAAAAACATTCTGATAGCATCCATTATTTCCACCGAAGTAAAATTATCCTCAAAATCTAGTCCTTCTACTTGTGAGTAGCCCTTACACACAAGCCTTGCCTTGTTTCTTAATACTTCTCCTTTCTCATTCAAGTTGTTTCAGAATACCCACTTAGTTCCAATAACATTCTTGATTGCTTGTCTTGGGACAAGATCCCAAGTTTGATTCTATCAATCTAAATTAGTTCTTCTTCCATATCCTTGATCCAATACTCATCCTTGCATGCTTCAATCACTGTTTTAGATTCAAAGTTTAAAAGTAGACATAGATTTACCCGTTCTTCAACCATACAAGCTTTTCTTCTTTTCAACACACCTTTTCTTTTGTCACCAATAATTTGATCTTAAGAATGATTTTTATGCACATACTTGGGAATCTTAGGGATCTTTTATAGAGCTTCTCCCTCTTCAATCTAAACTTCATTTTCCTTGCTTTCATCTTTGTCATTTTCTTTGCAAAATGACTCATCTGATTCATATCCATCCATCACCACAAAATTCTTCTACGAGTTTTTATCCACTTTAACATTTGCACTTTCAATAATCTTCTTCAACCTCTTGTTGTAACACTAGTAAGCTTTGCTTCTTGAAGAGTATCCAAGGAAGATACCTTCATCAAATCTTGTATCAAAATTTCCTAAGTCTTTTTCATCTCTTCTAATATAACGCTTTCTTCCAAATACTCTAAAGAATTTGACAATAGGAATCCTTCCATATCACAACTCATAGTGAGTATTTGCATTGTTTTCTCTTGCTTCAACTCTATTAAGAATGTAGACTACAATATGAATTGTTTCTCTCTAGTAGAATTCTGATAGGTTTTCATCTTTAATCATTGTCCTTGGAGCTTCCTGATTATTCCTATTCTTTCTTTCAACCACTCCATTCTGCTGAGGATTCCTAGGGGTAAATAAATGCCTCTTTGTCCCACAATTCTCACAAAATATGTTAAAATCATTGGAGGTGAACTCTCTATCTTTGTCATACCTCAAATATTTGATTTTCATATCAATTTCATTCTCAATCATACTAATGTAGGAGCATCCAGTGGTGTAAGGGTAATCTTGCATCACCCAAAATATTGTATTTCATTTTGTTTGTAGTTTCCTTAGATTTTTTGGGGACGATGACAGACTCATGCAGTCTTTGGGATAGTTAGAAGTTTGAAGCAACCAAAAATAATCACTTAATATTTTTAGTAAGTTGGCATATTTGGGTTCCTATGGACATGAAAATTGACCCCAAGGAGTGAGATTGGAAAATAATATTTTCGGTGAAATAATCATCTCAAAATATTGTACTATTTGGAAGATATTAAATTTTCATCTCGAGGAATTTTCCCAATGAAGTTAAAAACTAAAAATTTAGGCCCTTCAAAGCCCAAGAAAAGGGTGAAAAATCTCTAATCTTGTAGATTTAGAAAAAATATAGTTGTAGATCTCTTCACAAGCTTTCCAATGATATATTACAAATGAAAATGTGGCGGTCGGGTTGAAAGTTATGACCACAAGAAGTTCTAAATATATAAATATAAAATAAAAATATAAAAATATAAAAAATATTCTATAGCAAGAAATAGATGGTGGAATTTCTAGAGCCAAAATGGGGTTACACCTTCCAGAATATTCTAAGTAGTTACACTTCTTGGATAAAGATGGAGAACAAAGGTTACAAAAGGGAGCTCTGGTAGTGTAGATCATGGTTTTTGGCATGAAGATTTTTGTAATGAGAAGGCCCATGTGGTTTTAGTATGTTATTTTCTAAGTATTGTAATTTCAATTCATCAAGATAATAGAAAGCATGTGTTTCTTTTTTCATTTTCTATTTATCTCTCTTGTTTAGTTATGTGTGTGTGGTTTTGTAAGGGGATTACCCTCATCAAGTGGTATCAGAGAAGGATTTCTTGAGTGTGTAGACAGTTCATCAAACATGAGGTAGTTTACACCAGGACTTGTGGTTGTTGGTTTGTGATAAAATATGCCTCCATGAAGAATCCATGGTGGGAGAAATGTTAGGGTAATAAAAGAGGGTTTTAGAGCCCTCTAGAGACAAGTTCAAGCACTACAAGAGGAAATACATAGAGTATCTGATGTCAAAAGAAGAGATGAAAGTGAATATGAGGTTGAAAATGAAGAGACATTCAAAGAAGAAGCATAGGATGTAATAGATCCTAGAGAAGTCAGACTTCTTAGGGCCATTTCAAAGATTGGAAAGAGGTTGAAGATAGAAATTTATATTATTTCTAGAAACCTAAATCCAGAGGGATTGATTGACTAGGTCAATGACATGGAAGATTATTTCAAGTATGAGAAAATAAAAAATCGAGAGAGTGTCAAATTTGCAAAGGCCAAGACAAAAGGCTATTCTAGCATATGGTGGAAAGAAGTCCAATTGGAGAGAAATTGAAGAGGTAAAGAGAAGATAACCTGATGAGATTAGATGGTGGAGAAACTAAAGTGGGACTTCATTCTTGTATATTATGAATTGGATTTTCTAAAGAATGTGCAAGGATTGAAGAAATAAGGGAGGTATTTCAAAGAGTAAACAAAAGAATTATACAAGGTTTTTATTGAGCATTCCATTTTGAGGCCAACAAGGAGAAGTTTTCCTATTACATTAATGTTGGAAGATGAATTACTCTGAGGGGGTGAATAAGAGTAATGCACAAATTTTCAAACTTTTAACTTCATAAGCAAATAAAACAATGACCTTGAGACAAATTTATGAAACCTCTTAACTTGCAAAGTGAACTTTAACACATCAAAGAAATTTTAGAAAAATTCCAAATTGATAAAAGACTTACATAACAATGTCAAAGCATGATATTAATTGTTCATGTAAACTTGATTGAACAATTCCTTTTAATGAATTATTTCCACAAGACTTCATGTATGTTTCGTACACTTTTATAACATAATGAAATGTTTAGTCAAGTATCAAATCATTGCATGAATTGTATTGAAAAATGACAGAATGAAAGACATTAGCACTTAAGCACATGGGCTGAAACACAAATGCACGAATTTCACCACATAACACATTATTTTCCTGAGTGGAAAAACCCTCACAGGGTATAAAAAACCACTCGTAAAATTTTCCTTTTATTCATTCAAAGAGAACCAATCTTTGTAACAATGTGGAGCACCAACTCCAAGTACAAACTAAAGCACCCACTTCAAGTTAGGAACACCAACTCCAAGTACAAAATGAAGCACCCACTTCAAGTTAGGAGCACCAAATCCTAGTTTTACAAATGTCACAAATGATAAAGCATTAAGACCTCAAAACTACATCGATTTGCAATCATAAAACCTTAACAATGCACCATTAATATGATATTCAATGTAAACCCAGTTTCTTGTCACTGTAATGATAACTTTTGATATTTCACAAAATCATTTTCTCTTCTTCTCTATCTCACTTAAACAGTGCCTAAAAGCCATCTTTTAAAGACCCCTATAAATAACAACTTTTGTATGCAGTTTAAATAGATGAAAAACAACTCGGGTTTGTGAAACCCTAACAAATTTCTATCTTCACAAAAATAATATTTTTTGCTAGAATCTCAGAAGACTTGAAACAAAAAAAAATTATGCCTTAAGCACTGAACTAAATATTCCAAAAGAATCTCTTAAAAACAAAACCATAAGATCATTTTACCTGATCACAAAGGATGAAGAAGAATAAACCACCACATTCTATCAAGTAAACTCATAACGATCCAGCTAGAAGAAACTCCTCTAATTTCCACAGTCGCACACATACTAACTCATAGCTAGTATTCCAATTTTGAAACCAAAATGATGAAAATTCCAAACAATTCTTACTACCTGCAAGCTCCAACAAAACAAGATCATAAACCCTCAATGGATCGGCTGAGAGAAGACACCAAAAACAACAAATTACCAAGCTATCCATGGAGGCTAGGGTTCCAAACCCTTCAATAATAAAAATTTCCCTCAAAGTTCTTTCTTTCAAGTTTGTTGAGGACTTTATCGAATTGAATGATGATTTGAGGTCCGAAGAAAATCAAACACAATGATATCGAATTCAATGATGATTTGAGGTCCAAAGAAAATCAAACACAATGAATAATAAACCATCATAATGCTTTAAAATCTGATGACCAAACAAACAATAACGCACATGATTCCCAACATTATGATGAGCTGTCACAACCACATGTATGTGTTGACAATTATAGTTGTCGATCTTTTTAAAAATAGCATGTAATAATAAAAACTTTAGTGCCCAATACCATAGCCTTGTCAATAATCACATTATTGATACAATATACCAATTTAATCAAGCCAATAAAAATGTTTCCCAATACTTTATCACTTTACAAAGTGATTGTTAAAAATGCCATGATGAAATGTGAGAATAAACCCCTTTAAACAATATAATAGCATTTGAATGTAAATATTTGAATCCCCTTGATTGATCAAACTAAAAACTCCAAATACATTCAATGCAATGTGACAATTTTAATGTAATCAAAGATGTAAACCTCCTTATAAAACTGGTACCTTATATAAATAGCAAGAATGAATTAAAACATAATACTAGTGCAATAATATAAGATTGATAATGAACTAATATATCATTCAAAGACAACTTGAAAAAGATCAAAACATGATATCATCTGATCATCAACACTTGTACAAAGAATCACCCCATGTGACATAACTATCTCCTTTGCACATGAATCCAACATAATCAATACCATAAAAAAAATTGAAAGTATCCAAAGCACTATCCATAAAATACTGTCCATAAAGCCACAAAGTATTGAATATGCCAAGACTAATTACAACAATAACCGAATGCACCAAGTACCATAATGCCAATGCCAAACCAAGTGACAACAAACTTATCATAAGAATTGTCAAGACAATATGTCATGCTGATGGAAATAGCAATGCCACAACCTATGCATTATAAATCATATGGTAAACCAAGGATCTCATTACCATATAAGATACCAATAGAAAACACTCTTACTTTTGAACTAATCTGAATGCTTCAGACAATAGTACTGCCTTGTCATAATAAAAAGAGTCAGGATCAATATGTATCAAGATCAACCAGAAACTAGAACAAAATATCATGTCATCTTGTCATCTGCCATTATGTCCCACCAAGAGCATATAAAATCACCATGTGAACCATCTGAAAAACATCATGTGTACCATACCAAATATCAATCCTTGTTATCATACCTAATCCCCTTAAATAATCAATCTAAAACACTATGACTTGTAATCAATCAGACAACCAACTGAAAAATATTCACCAAGAAAAACATAAAAAAAAATTGACATCAAGGACAAACTAACATATAAACAAATGAAAGCCAACAATTAATGGGTTAACGAAGCATCCAAGAGGAGTTTAGTTTAGTAAGGATGTATACCATTGAAGATTCATATCAATTTTCTTTGAAGGTATAAGAAAATTTTGAATAGAAGGTTTGAAAGCAAGAAAAGGGGTGGAGATCGTGGTGGAAAGGCTAGTGGACAATCATATGGAGGTCAAAGTGAAGATCAAAAGAAGACTAAAGGATCTAGTACTAGTCAACACTAGAAGGGAGACAATACCTATCATCCTTGAGATTAAAATAATGGAGACCAAAGAGGAAGAGGAAGATCTGGATGAGGACTGATGAAGGGCACTCCCCTTAAAAAAAAAAATCACCACCACATGCACGTTTACACAACAAAAATGAAAGAAGAATAGAGATATTTTATTGATACTAAAATGGAGAACAAATTATAGAATTACATGGGATTTTCTGATTAAAAAATAATCAGATCCAATCAATCAAATATGTAGTTCGAGCTTTCATTTACCCTTCTTCACTATCTCACAATCCACATCCTCTTGTCCCCCATCTCTATCTCTCTATCTCGACTTATCTATCTCCTCATTCATGTCGGCTTCACTTCACCATATTATTTATCTCCATGTTGTCATAGTACCACCTCCTTGTCCAACAAACATCCAAATTCCCCAAGGATTTATTTCATTATCATTAGCTTTGATTCTTACTCATTCACGATAGGTTTGAATCTTCTTCATGCTTGAATTCATCTGGCCAATGATAATAGGTTACCACTATACTGCACACTACCCACATGGATTGTCGTAGGGTTGCGGGCTTAGTACCACCATACCATAGACTTCATCACCAAACCATCATGTGGTTGTGGTCTCCAGCCTGACATACCTTAGCCTCCTTCAAAGTCTATCGAGGGCTTGTGATTCTACCACCTTCCCTTCTATCAACTATTGGACAAACTCGCAAACGACTCCCACTAAAAACCCAGAGTCTCCTCGACCACTTGTCAGATGTCTATAGTTTGTCAAGGCATCGAAGGGACACACCTTGATGTTTTACCGATATGTGGACCTCACTCCAAAGTGACTTCTTTGTTCCCATTCATTGTTGTTTCTAACGCTATCAACATGTCAAAGGGACATGAGCTAAGGTCCCATCAAAGTCACCATTTCATTATGACGAGCCAACGCATTGAAGCATAGAATGTCAGATGAAACCAAGGTGTAAAGCTTGATTGAAAACTTGGAAAACTTAAACTGATTATCCCTTGTTGAAAGAAAAAAAATCACAGAGTGATGCAAGATTTCCTATATGCCCTGGATGCTCTTGCATCAAATACTTTTGAGAGTAATTTAAAAAGTGACCCTATCACTTCTGAGGAGTTAGAGGAAAACCAAGATGGCTAACCTTCGACTTAGAAAACCATGTTGAATCCTCAATAGGCCTTCCTCTCCATTTTACCAAATACTCCACATACTACTTGTTCCTTGTGCTTCTCCCCACATAGCTATCCAAAATTTATTCAATCTCTTATTTTTCTAAAGTAGGTGTTGGAATGCTCCACTATGCCTCTTTCAATTCATTCTTCTTATCCCCTTCATGATAGTCTGTCAAATCAACAATGTTAGAAATAGGTGAAACATGAATCTCACTTAGTAACTCCACCTCATAAGCATTTTGTGAATCATGATTCTGGGTCTGTGCAAGATCATGGGGGTCCAAAAAGTGGCAATGTGAAAAAAAGGAATTTTATTTGCCCAAAAACGGGAAATTTTTCTTTGACTTTTTGTAGGCTTGGGTGGAAAGTACATAGTGTCAAAGCTAATACTAGACCGAAATGGATATCTGTTAGAAACAATTATCCATTTTGAAATGGATATCTGTTTTCTTTAGGTCAGAATTCTTAATTACATTGGGTCCGAGGCCGACCAATATTTTTATTTTATATATTATAATATTTTTTTAATATATCTATAATAATGTGCTTTAATATATTTATCATATAGCATATGGATATTAAATTAAAAACATTATTATAATTTTATTAATTTAATATTATATTATATTATAATACTTATATAGTATAAAATATTATCCAATAGGTTTAAAAAAAAAACTATGGAGAAAACGGGTGAATAGGAGCAGGAGCGAAAAAACGCAGGTGAGGAGAAAAAACTATGGAGTGACTTGGTGATGGAGGAAGAAGAAAGGAAGAAGATTGCGGATGAAGCCCTCCACCAAAACCCGGATCGCATCCCACAATGGGTATTTTAAAATGGAAAATGGGTGGAAAAATGCAACTCACTACATAACCAGTCAGGAAATCCGTCAAATGAAAACCTCAACCAGATCAGAATCCAGAAATCAATAGCGCATCAAAGGATTAGGCAAGGGTGGTGCACAAATGAACAAAGGCGTGGCTGGTTATGAGAAAATGTCCATCAAGGAAAGCCATTGGACCAAAACTGGTGCAACAAAGACAATGACAACCTGACACGGTCCAACAAAAAATGGAAGGTCAAGAGATCAAAAAACCCTAATCTTGTAAATAACGACAAATTGAACCAACAATTAGGGGAAGAAGTAGATCACATAAGAAGAATGAACAAGAGAGATCGAGGCCTTTTCAATTGAAAATCAAACAAGATGAACTTTCAAAACAAATGAAATGGAGGCTATGGGCTTCATCCACGAGGGAGAAAAATATTCCAAATGCCATCGGATATGATTGAACGAAGAGTAAATCAATTGATGTAGAAAGCCATGTTCACCAAATGGACTTGTCAGGGATGCCCAAGTGAGGATATCAAAGCTTGGTGGAAAAATAAATTCAAAGATTGGGTATGCATAAATCAACTACCAAAATCCTTTTTCCTCATAGAATGTAGTGATCAGGATCTAAAGTTATAAATAGTAGAAGGAAAACCTCTGTTTATGAATGGACACAACTTTCACTACCTAAATTGGAGGGCTAATTTTGATCCCTGGAATTACAAAATAAACCAAACTCCTGTCTAGATCAAGCTAGTAGATCTACCCACAAAATTTTGGAGTATACATGCCATACTACATCTAGGTGATGCTCTAGGGGTGTGCTTGGGAGTGAATGAGGATTTCATAAATGGAATAGAAGGAGTTGTAGCAAGAATTCTGGTGGAAATAGATGGAGTAGGGATATACAAAAACTTAGAAATTCTAACAAAGTATGGGAGCTGGCAACATGAGATAGAATTTTGGGAAGGAGCTGAACCTTGATAATGTCTCTTTAGAGATTCTTTCTTGGAAGGAAATTCAATTGGAGGAAGTAAGGGTTTTGTATACAAGGAGAAGAGAAGTGAGACTCTAAACCCCTAGATCCAAGCCCTAAATTGACAGAAGAAGTATCTGGGGAAGGCAATATTCAAACAAATCAACAAACCCCAGGAGAAGAGCAATTGGAATCCCATGGTCTCACCCCACTAGCCAAGGAAGCCCAGGGTAAGGGAAAATTTAGGGCAGAGGTAGCACTCAATGCTCTAATGGAAGGGGCTCAATAACTTAAAAAATACATAAAAGCTCAATTATGGAAACTAACCAAAGAAGTAGGAAAGTTAGAATCAGAGTCCCAAACACCGAGGGGAGAAGTGAAAAGTTAGAGAAAACTATCACACCACAAAATGTTTTTTCTCCACAAGAGGTTGAAGACGAAACTGTTCAATCAGAAGGTGAGGAGAGATACCTTTCCTTAGAGGGAGAATATGATCCCTAGGAAGAAATCTAGGCAAGGGAATTGCTGGAAATAAGGCAGCTAGAACAATCAGAGTCAAAGATAAATACACCCAACATAAAAAAAAATCCATTAGAGGTAGGAAGACTAATAAGGCCAAGTTGACGATAGTAGGCAATGCCTCTGGACAACAAAAACTATTGATTGGGAAGGAGAACCTCCTTCCTAGAGAAAAATGGGGGTTATATCATGGAATTCCAAGGGCATTAATGCCCTTGAAAAATGGTGCATGGTCAAGCGCCAAATTGACCAATTAAAAGAAAACATCCTGCTCATTCAGGAATCAAAATGGAATAAGGAAGAAAGCCAAAGGTGATCAGATTTTTGGAAACAATGGAAAGGCCAATTCAAGGATGCGGTAGGAGCCTCACGTGGTCTAGGACTCATGTGGAATCCCCTATCATTAGAAGGAGTTATGGAGAAAGAAGAGGACAACTGGAAACTAATCAAGTTCAAGGACCTAAGAAAGAATACTTCATTCTTTTGTGTTAATATTTATGGACCAATGGCCACACTAGCAAAAAGACAAGTTTGGGACAAAATAACAAGTGTGTTGGAAACCAAGGGTGGGGAGGTGGGAATAATATTTGGAGACTTCAATGCAACCTTGAAAAATGAAGAGAAGCGTGGTAGGTTGGGAATGCTAACCACCATCCAGAAGAATTTTCAGGAGTTCATAGACAACAATCTCCTAAAAGAAGTGAATACCAAAAATGGAATATTCACATGGTCCAATAGACGGAAAGGCTTTACCAACATAGCAGAGAGGTTAGATAGATTCATCCTATGGGGAGATTGAGGTGATCTGGAAACCACCCATGAAGCTCAAATTCTACCATTTATAGGGTCAGACCACTTCCCCATTTCACTTACCTTTGGCCGTGATAACCCACCCTTGGGGAGCCCCGTCAAATTTGAAAACATGTGGCTAAGAGATGAGCGTCTGCCAAAACTAATTGAGAAATGGTGGAATGAAATTAGGTTTGGGGACAACACCAACCTGTTCAAATTAAGCAAGAAACTGGGTCACATAAAAACCAAGCTCAAAGAATGGAACAAACTACACTTCAAAAACATATTCTAGGAGAAGAAAAGAGTGGAACAGGAAATCATAACTCTAAATGAACATGTAATAGAAAATGGAATGGATGCAGAAGACTTTGAAAATGAAAAGTATCTGAAGGAGGAATTGTCAGAACTATTAAAAAAAAAAGAATGCTACTGGCGTCAAAAATCAAGGGAAACATGGTTGAAAGAAGGAGATAGAAATACTAAATTCTTCCATAAATAAGCAATTATCAACAAAAATAGGGAAAAAATTTCAAAAATCAAAAAGTCCAATGGTGAAGTGGCACAATCCCCCGAGGAGGTCAAAAAGGAAGTGACCAATTTCTTTAAGGAAATCCTAAACAGGGACTACCCTGAGAGTAGGGAAACAAGAGACAAATTACTTAGTGCAATACCCACAATAATCAATGAGGACCAAAACCTGCACTTATACCAAAATATTCCCTTGGAAGAAGTTAGGAAAGTAGTCTTCCACATGAACCTAGACAAGTCCCCTAGCCTGGATGGCTTCCCTGCTGGCTTCTTTCAGAAATTTTGGAATACTATGGGAGAGGATCTTGGAGCAGTAGTAGATGAATCAAGAGGAAAAATTACAATGCTGGGGGCAATGAACCACACCTTTATATCCCTAATCCCCAAGAAAAAATACCTACAAACAATGAGTGATTTCAAGCCAATTTCCCTATGCAACACAATATACAAAGTGGTCACCAAAATAATAGCCAACGGACTCAAAGAAGTTATGAACAAAGTAATTTTAATAGAACAAAGTGTCTTTGCTCGAAGTAGGTCAATAGTGGAAGGAATAATCACAGCCCATGAAACCATTCATACTACAAGAAAAACTAAAAAGTCTTGTATGATAATAAAACTAGATATTCTCAAAGCATATGACAGGGTTGATAGGAAATTTCTTCTAGAAGCCCTCAAAAAATTTGGCTTTGGAACAATTTGGATTAATTGGGTCAAAAGTTGCATCTCCATGGCTAAATTCTCAGTATTAGTGAATGGGTCTACTCATTGTTTTTTCCCATCCTCAAGAGGTCAGAGGTAAGGTGACCCCCTCTCCCCTTTCTTGTTTATAATCATGGAAAAAGTTCTGGGGAGAGGAATTCAAAGTTTGTGTAGGGAAGATAAATGGAAAGGAATTCAAGTAGCCAATGGATTGGAGCCTGCGACACACCCCCAATTTGTAGATGACACAATCCTAATGGGAGAGGCAAGTAGAAGAGAGGCAAGGGTGATCAATTTTTTTCTAGATGATTACTACAGGGCTTCAGGGAAAAGTATCAACTAGGGAAAATCAAAGATCTTCCTTCTGAACACTCAACCAAGCATGCAAAGGGACTTAGCTAGGATCTTGAATTTGAGAATAGCTTCAATGCCAGGGCGATTCTTGGGGATGCCCCTATTTGTAGGGATCAATAAAAATGCTACTGGGTAAACCTAGTGAACAATTGCAAGACTAGAATGGGGACCTGGAAAGGTAAATGGTTGTATTCAACAGGGAGATTATTGATGATAAATTCAGTCCTGTCAACCATCCCAGACTATTCAATGACCTGCTTAAAACTACCTAAAGCAGTGGAAGAAGCCCTCACCCATATTTTCAAGAAATTCCTCTGGTCCGAAATAGGTGATCACAACAAGTTCCCCCTACTGGCTTGGGACAAGGTATGCAAGCCCTAGGATGCTAGTGGGGCAGGACTCAGACAACTACCAATAATGAATCAATCCATGGGAGCCAAGTTGGTATGGGAAATCCACACAAAAGGTGAGAAAAAGTGGGTCAAAATCTTGAGAAGAAAATACCTAGACTCAAGCAACCTGATTAGAATACTTACCACGCCCAAGCCTCTGAGAGGCTTAGCAATTTGGATCTACATTCTAGACAATAGGGATACAATTGTTGAGCATGCGACTTGGGAAATTAAATATGGTGAAAGTGCCTCCTTCTGAATGACTCATGGTGTGGGAAACCCCCCTTAAGAAACACCCTAGGCATAGAGATGATAAAGGAGGAAACCATAAGTCTATGGGGGGTCAAAGTAGCAAATTATGGTCAAAATATTATCAACTGAGGATCCTGTAGCTGGTGTTGGAAAGAAATCCAAACCCTCAGCGCTCCCCAAGCTTAGAAAGATACACTATCAAAACTTCTCAAAGATAGATTTTTCATCTCATCCAATGAACATGATATGATTCGCTAGTGTGGATCTCCAACAAGCACTTACAAAGTGAGGCTTGGCTACAAGAGTAAGGAACTAGCATTGGAAAGACAAGAATGGCCATTCAAACTATTCTAGAGTAGGAAATGCCTCCCTAAGGTTGGGGTATTTTCTCAGTTGACAAACCAAGGAACAATCCTCACAAGGGATAGGCTATCCACCTTTGGTATCCAAGGTCCGGGCAGATGTATTATATGCAAAGCAAGTGAGGAATAAAAAAACCACCTCCTCCTTTAGTGCCCTGTATCCAACAAATGTTGGAGCACAATAAGGAATAAACTAAACTTGCAATGCACCATGCTAGCAGACCTAACTTCATGGTTTAAAATGTGGCCTCAAAAAATCAATAAATATATCCTTGGAGGAATTTGGCAGATCATCCCATCCATTGTGATATGGGAAATTTGGAAGGAAAGAAACAAAAGAATCTTCTAAGAGAAGAAGCTAAACAACGATAGAATATGGAATAAAATTGAAAGGGACATAGTGCCAGATCAACTCATCCAAGTAGAAAGCCTTCACAAATTGGGATGATTGCTTAACACAAATTTTTAATGGCCTCAAACCGTTGCTGTTGTCTAGAAACAGGACAACCTAGTCAACAAAAATCAATAGAGCGGATGTAACCTAGCAGGATTTGAAACAAGGTTGGATCAAGGTAAATTTTGATGGGGAAGAATGTGGCAACCCAGGGCTAGGAGGCACTGGTTACATTGTAAGGGAATCTCAGGGCAATCACATAGCAGAAAAATCCTTGCCACTAGGTGATTGCACAGACAATGAAGCCGAGTTCAGAGCAATGACCTTAGGCCTACAATTGGGTATCGGCTTGGGAGTGTGAAAAATTCATCTGGAAGGGGATTCGATGATCACAATCAATGCAATCAGGCATGGCTCTTCCCCAAACTGGAAACTAAATCATCTATTGTATAACATCAAGTACTTGGTTGACAAGTTTGAAGCCTTCAAAATTAGCCACGTCTATAGAGAAGGTAACAACATGGATGATAAGTTGGCAAAGTTGGCATCTGAACTCCCCATGTATACACCAACAATTAACGACGCAGGGAAAATTTTTGGTACCGTAATGCCCAAAGGAAGGCAACTAAATCCCACGAGGATTAAAGGAAAAATATAGGGGTCTAATCGGATGTGACATGGCCCATCATTTGAAGGCAAGATGCAAATAAACTAAACAAGTTCCAAGACAAAGGGAAGATTGAGCGGATCTCAATTTACTTTGCATTAAACATGTTGGGTACTTCCAATGGAGTGCCAACAAGCTCACATGCTCCAACCGCCACATACATAGAAAATTAATCATGAAGGCTTATGGACACCGCCATTAAGAAAGGCCATCCTGGGTCATTTAATCACTATCTTTGCAAGATTAGCAAGAATGTGTATTTGCAGAAACTTGTGGAACATTCTTGGTAATAGAAGTCGAAGGAAAGAGATGGAGACTCCATTTTCCCTAGACACCGACAAGCAACATCAAGCATTCCATGGAGAAGTGACAACTAAAAGGCTCAATGGGCCACTAGCCTCCTCCCACCTGCTAGAGCTCTGGGCAGCCAAGAAGGTGGTAGGCCCTAAGTTCCTGAAAGTGTACTAGAGGTTTAGGACCAATTTATAAATAATAGCTATGTTTCTAGCGGTCATAATCCACATGGGAGTGCCGAAGGAAATTGAAAAGAATGACCCAGATGGTCTTCATGCACGCATGATTGGGAGACATTGATGTGGCTCTAGACAATGTAGACAAGAATAATCTCATCCCAATGCCCCAAAACTACAACATGTTGCACATGCATGGACAGGAGGTCATGAAGTTCCCTCTGAACAAGAAAATCGAACCAGAAGGGTTGGAAAAATAGTGGGATGAGAAAGACCAAAGCATCACCTTTCTGCTCAAAGCGGCCAAGCTAACCACCAACCAACATCATGGCTGGGTTCTGAGATATGTGAAGAACAAAGGGCTCACAGAGGATTTAGCTTCTAGAGATGACACCAACTAGGACTTTGGCTTTGGTGAAGAATGGATACCACTCAACGACATTGACCTTGAAGAAAAAGCGAAGGGGCCGACTCATCAGAACTGTAGAGCAGGCTGCATGGTGATTGTAAGTTAGCTACCCTACAAGAAGCAGGTGGAATCAAAAGTATTTGAGGATGAAGACCCTATGGAAGAAGAAGTTGCTTGACAACATTGAGGTCTCTTCTAGGTATTTCCATAATTTTGTTAGGGTTTAAGCTTACTAGCTAGTCCCGGGTCTAAAAAATGTAATGCCTGAGTAAAATTCTAGGCTCTTTTTTTCATTTTTGACTAAAGTACTAATCTTTAGGTAGGGTTGGTTAGTAGGAAGGGATCAGGGGTTATTGGTAATGGCCGTTTTGATAGAAAAGGCCACCTCTCAGTCATCTCTAATGTCCATGGCAATATAAACTTATGTTTTTTTGAAATCAATATAGGGTGTTGCCCCTTAGCAGTGGTTTATCTAACAAAAAAATAAATTTATACAATATTAATTATATTATAATATTAAATATATTATAGTATAATATAATATAATATATAATTAAATTATAAATAATATATATTAAATTATAAATAATATATATTAAATAATATATATATATTTTTGGTCGATAACATGAGATATATTTATTGAAAATAAAAGATAGATTACATTCCAAAATTCCTTGAAGTATCCACATAAAACCTTTTTCCAACCCCACTAAACTCCTCCTTATAAAACCTTAACCCTGACTCTTAACCATATCTCAGTCCAATTCAAATTTTGAGATAAAACATTACAGATTAGCTCCACAAACATCACAAGACATCAATCCAACCCACCCTACAATGAGCCTATTAACAAACTCAGGGTTTGGAGGTTAGCTAGGTCTTGTTTTTGTTTGGGACCTGAGAACCATAGCAAAGGTTTCCTTCCTATCTTTCCTTTCTTTCTTCCCATTTACCATTTACCACCCATCTTCTATCCTTGCCGTGACCTTTTTCCAATCCAATGGTTTATCACAGTGGCTCTTCAAGACTCCATCTGAACTTTCATTTTCCTGTTGTTTTTCAACAACCTTTTTTCTCTCCAATTCTTTCTCTTGTAGTCTTGCCAACCCTCTTTTCTCTCAGAATTCAGGTGTAGTTGCCCAAGATTTGGGATATAGATCTTTTTCATCATTGTTCCCATCTCGAGTCCTTCCCAGTGCTAGGGCTTCTCCGGGTTGTTGTTGTTTCACCCTTCTATTTTCCTCCACTAAAGTGTTCCCCACCTGACCCTCTTCTTCCCTATTTTTATCTTGAGAGTTCATTTGCTTCACTTCCTTTTCCACTGTATAGTGTTGGGGACCAACATCTTTCCATCATAAGGCTGTTCTGGTAGCTCTTTTTTTGGCACATTTAACAACTAAATGACTAGTATTAAAACAATTTTTGCATCTAAAAGGTATCCCTTCATAATCCAAGGGTTGCACCCAACAACCTTTTATGGTTTTTAATTGAATCTCCTCCGGAGGTGTTTTTGACACTTTCATTTCCACTAACATCCGAGAAAAAGTCGAGTGTAGAAGGTTTGAAGACCCTTCTGTAAGTGTGAATAAGTAGAAAATAAAAAAAACACTTCTTAATACGACATTATATCAAAGATCAAGTTAATTGAACCAATTGAAAACAATAATCTACTAAAAGCGTCATATTGCTCTCTATCTCCAAAGATTTATTAAATCATTGTTGCTCTCAGATTGTGTAAGCAATGTGACTATTAAAATGACTATCTGAAGAACGAGAAAGATGCTAATGCAATGATATGAAGCTGATATGATAATCCTAAATGATAAAAGAAGCCACTGTAACATGAATTGACATGAAAAATGATAAATGAAGCTATAGGAAGTAACCATGATATGGAAATTGGAATGCTGGATGCTTAAATGTTGGATGTTTGATGTTTGATGCTTGAATTCGTGCAGAGTAAGAGTGCATAAGTTAGATAATATGGGTCCTTTTCTTGGTTCAATGAGGCTTTATTTATAGATTTCCTGGCTGTAGAAATGCACCAGGATGGCAAAGAGAGGCTTGGATTCAATCTGGAGGATTGAATGGTGAAAGATGGAGGAGATTGAGAGAAATTTGGAGATTGTCTCTACCCATGAAAACACCAGGCGAGAGAAGAGGAATGATTGATGGAGGAGGATTGAGAGATAAAATTGCAATTTGTCTCCAATTTGTCTCCAAAACTTCCCGTGAAGTTTCAAAGCATTAATTTTGACATATTTTAGACATTAAGTAGACATAGGATATCAAATTCAATTTTAAGGAAATATAGAGGAATATTCAGGTTATGCCTTTATTTAAATATTTTTGATTTATTTAAATTAGGAAAAGAGGGATAAATAATTTAATAAAACAAACTATAGAAGTTGTTTATTAAATAGAAAAAGAAGAATATGGTAATTAATTAATAAAGTGTTTAATCTTTATTTAATTAATTTAATATTGATGTAATATAATAAAATAGGGAAATGATAATTAAATCAAACAAAGTATTTAATTTTGTTTATTTAATTAAGATGAGATATTTGAAGAATTTAAATGTGAATGTGAATGTGAACTATATAAATAAATATTTATATTTATTCAAATAGTAGAGTAAATTAGAATAATTAATCAAATAAATCGTATTTAATTAATCGGATGCTCCAGACCATTTTTAGGTGTATACATTTTTCCCCTCTTTGAAGTGATGTGTTTATGCATTGCTTCAAAGAAAATTTTTTCTGCTATTGCCAGGATCGATGATAAAAACTCAGTATGCCCCAGACATGCCCCTGATATTGATTTTTAGGTGATTGCCAATAATATGCCCCCTCAGGAGATAAATTAATGATTTGATGATTTTTGAGAAATTTCAATTTTTTTATGATTTTCTGATGATTTGTTCAAAAGTGTTATATGTTACCCTACGATTAATAGAAATCCATTTGACTATGTTGCTAGATATGAGTTTATTGAATTTTCCTATATGAATTATGAAGAAATATAGCCCGCAGATGAATTTTAATTAATTTCATGTATAAAATTAATCAAAATAGAATTTAAAAACCCACAAAAATCCCTTTTCAAAGGTTATATAAGGTCCAAAATATCATTTTAAAAGTCATTAGTACTTTTTGAGTTTCAAATTCTTGTGAGAAAGACTTTTCAGTTAGCTGGAGCAAGATACCAATCCCTTACCATACTCATCGTTTTGAGCGCGTTCAACGTCACTAGCAGCCGATCGCGTACGAACCTCCGGTATGTACCCATAATCCTCCTTGTTTTTTGTGCATTTTTGTTTTTAATGCTTTTTAATACTTTTTGCATTTTTTAGTTAGTTTAGTGCATCCAAGTCACGCTATAGTGCTTTCACTCCAGTGTAGCGCTTTGATTAGCTGTACTAGTGCTTTGAGATTTAACGCTTGCATTATTTTCTCTAGCGCTTTTGTAAGATAATATAGCGCTTTCATGATCTTAGCGCTTAGGTGGTTAAAATAAGCGCATTGATGCCGGATTTTAGCGCCTAGAATATTCTAGCACTTTGATTTGGTAAATTAGCACTTGTATGGTCTGTTATAGCACTTTTGATAAAGTAGCGCTTTAATGGATTGTTTTAGTGCATCGATGTGGTAAAACAATGCTTAGGGTGAAGTAGCACTTTAGATGCCTGTTATAGTGCATCAGAGTGCTAAAATAGCGCTTCGGATAAAATAGAGCTTTGGGTGCCTATTTTAGCGCATCCATTTGATAAAGTAGCATTTTTGAGATTTTGCGCTTTGGATGCCTATTTTAGCGCATCCATGTCAGAATTGTAGATTTTGACTTAGTTAATGTTGATTTCATCAAATCTGATAATGTCCATTCTTCAGATTGGTATGATTGATTAATCCAAATTCCTGATGTTTGATTCAAATAACACTTACTCTCATGATAGGTGAGAAGAAACCCTATTTGTGATGATCTTCGTGATAGATGAGGAAATGATTCAATATCTAATAAACCTCATGATAGTTGAGATTAGATAATTTTTGATGAACCTCATGATAGGTGAGGTTTGTTGATGTTTGTTCCTGAATTTTGATCAAAAATTCATACCAAAGTTTGATTAGACCTGATAGTAGAATTACTTTTGATTTCTTGACATAGTGTACTGATTTAGATTTTTCATTGTCATATTATGATAGGAGCGTCTAGGTAATCTCCAGATAAGAGAGCGTTTTCCTTGGAGTACCGAGTTGATACCGCATCTAACTCCAGATGAGATTTAGGTCATAGATCAATGTGGCCTTACGAGTTTGCTTGACATGCCCCAGATTAGGATTAATCGGGGTCTTCTTACCGCTTTGGTTGAGAGGTGGCATAGTGACCACAACACCTTTTACTTACCCAAGGATGTGGCGGATTTTGCAAATTCCATTCATGGGGGAGATTGTAGTATATGATTCTCACAAGGCTGGTGGGAGAGATGCTCTCTGTAGAGTGTTTCAAGATCAACAAATTGCAAGTCCGAGTGTCTAATGGAGGATGATTTTTGATGCATATGCTTCATTACCAGCAATGCTTGCTGGATTCATTGGAAGTTTCCTTTGCCCTGATCGCAGGTCAAAGGGATTCCTTGTGGGTTGGGGTCAGATTTTGGAGAGCATGGTCGTACATGGTAAGAGATATGCGTGGGGGATGTGTATGCTGGCACATCTCTACCATGACCTTCATTCAGTGGTTTACTTGGGGGCACAAATTTTATCAGCAGGGATGACCCTGTTACAGGTGTGGGCATAGGAGCATTTTTCCATTGCTCGACCATTTCTAGTTTTGGGCAGACTGGCAGGTAGACCGTATGTGTTTTGGTACAAAGGAAAAATTACCTAGGCTCAGATGGGTAAGTTGGAGTATTGGAGATGAGTTTTTGATGATATGGAGAGCATTGTCTGGTAGCCATACTTAGATTGTGAGCAGTGGGACAAGGATGATATAGTTCTCAGATATCTTTGTGATTCAATGTACTTGATTGGTAGGACACCTTTTATCCTAGAGAGATTTTTGTTACGACAGGTGTATAGATAGTACGACAATGTATGCCACATGGAGTAGCCCATTATGCCCAGCGACAAAGTGATGTACCTGATTGGGGGCCATGTCTGTCATACGAGACCATTGTAGAGGGGTATAGGGCACTGCAGTCATCACCTTGGGACATGCATAGGGATATTGCCGAGGTACATGTTATAGAGGAGTATGCTGCATTTTTGACATTGAATATGCATTTGCGCATCACTATTCCAAATGAAGTAGCACCATTACCCATTGAGGAGGATGCTGTCGAGGGTTCAGAGGATAGTGGGGGTGATACTGCATCAGGTAGTAGTACTGAGAGCAGTAGTGGTGATAGTAGCAGTGGGGATGATAGTGATGGTGGCGGTGGAGGTGGTAGAGGGGTTGGACCAGTCATTGTTGGTCCTTCATCTAGTAGGCCTCACAAGAGGTGAGCAGTGGCAGTACCATCAGTTGACCACCGGAGATAGATTGCAGGTCTCCAGACACAAGTACAGACGTTTCAGGGATAGTTGGTACAGGCTTGGGGTTTTCTTGTTTAGACATAGACTCAGATGCAAGCTTAGGCTCAAGCCCATGCTAAGGTATTAGCATAGGTAGAGGGACAGTTGGCCACTATTCAGATTCAAGTTGCCACCTTGACAGTCGAGCGAGACAGTGCCCGATAGATTGCTGAGAGGGCACAGAAGATGGCCGAGACCCTATAGAGAGTGGCTGATGGTACCTCGATGGCCGATTATATGAGAGAGGTTCTACGAGTTGGCCGAGAGGTAGAGTTCTACAAGGGGAGATACCATGATGTAGTGCCTTCTGATCGTAGAGTCAATTATGCCCCATCGAGATCCAGTCAGATTCATACTCGAACAGTGAGTCAGGGTGTGACACAGCCTCCATGATCTTGGTTCTTCCAGGGGTGGTGGTGGTACTGGTCCTATTGGGCCCTCAAATTCTAGCAATAGAAGATCATAGATGCTATTTATGATTTCAAGACCTTCCTTTTGAGATATGATGTATACTATGATTTAGCTCATTATCGATGATGTATCTTTATTTTAGTCTTCATTGTATACTTAACATTGATGATATATATATGAGATGCAGTTGATTTGATCTTGTGATGTTTTATGATTTCTATGTGATGGATGCATTTATTATGTGATGATGCATCTTTGTGATGTTCTATATGAATGCTTTAATTTCAATGTGATGATGCCATAATAAATGCATTTTAATGATGATAATGAATATGCAGATTATATTATATTTAGATGTATGATGTGATGTATGAAACTCTAAATGATGATCTATATGAATTCTTTTATTTCAAAATGTGATAAAAATGTATGGATGGATGGAAAAATGATTTTTATTTTAAATGTGATAATGATAATAAAATGATGATCTTATGATGAATGATAATGGATGGATGATGAAATATTTGTGATACAATTTATGGATGAAAAATGATGTATGGGTTTAAAAAGTGATCAAATGCATATGATGTTGATGGATGATAATGTAATGAATATTTTTATGGTAAAATAAACATGATGTATTTATGGTACAATTTAATGCATAATTTATTTGATGTAAAATGTATTAATGATGAAATGATGAAACTTAATGATGAGATGATGACTTCTAGATGTTTTTGATGATTTTGATTTATGTCAATTATAATCAGTTCTATTTGTAGAAAATATAATCATTAATTGGGATCCCTTATGCAACAAATACTCTACAGATAATGAATTTATGATAAATGCAGTCTAATTTTATCATGCAACTATATGCAAAAACCATTGTCATTTTAACAGTAATTTTGTGCTTGGTATCATCATTGAGCTTTTATTGGATGTTGAAAGTGAGTACAATGGTTAATGGTATGTGTTAGACCAATGACGACCTGAGTACTTCTTTCATGATTTTTGATATTGCAAGTGAGCACAAGCATCTAGGTATAATTGAACCGAGATGATCTAAGCATTCATTGTGTAAATAGGCAGTGATTAATCGTTTCAATGTGTGAATTCTGAATGTCATCGATGATACTTTTGCATAGCACATGCCCCAATAATTCATACATTTGTATGATTAACTTACAAATAGTAGACAATAAAAATATCATTCTTCTTCCTTGTTTCTCTAGTGCAATACATCATTGAGTTAATCCAAAGAAATGATAATATCAATCAAAAAATACAACTTATTCCCCTTTTACTTAGTGTTTTCAAAATCATTATTTAGATTAGATCATCCATCCTGACTTTTTGATGTTTTTGATTTTTTGAGATTTTGACCAAAGACCTAACCTACTAACTTATCTTAGGGGTCTCAGGGGCTGATAAAAGATTAGCCTTGCCTACGTTACACACGCAGAGACCACGTAGTTTGGCTAACTCAGACTCATGATTTTGGTTTTTCTTTTCTAGACTGAAATTTTGACATGTTTTTGGATTTTGATATGATATGGATGTTTGATTCTTTTCTTATGGAATGATTGATGTTGCCTTTTGATCTTGTTTTTTTTGTTTTCTTACCATACTGTTGTTTTCCCTTTGGTGAAACCAATGTTTTTGTTGCCCCTAGTGATATCCAAATGTTGCCCCCAAGCTTTGTAGTGAGACTTGACTATGTGAAACGATTTTGATATGGATGCAATGATGGCAAGGCTAATGAGATGATATGAAATGGTATTGACTACCAGCTTATTGATCTTGATATGTATCAAAATATATGGGAAATCTGATCTTTAGAATCACATACGACGCCTGTTTCCAGGTTTTCACCATGTTTTGATTACACTCTTTATTTTGTTTATTTTTCACATTTTTCTCTTTTTCTTTCTTTCTGTATTATCTATATTTTTTTGTATTTTCTGCTTCCAAGATGCCTATTTGCCAAGTTTTTTCCAAGGAAACCATTTTTCATAAGTTTGACCCATGCAAGTTAGGATATTCATGTATATAATTTTATGAGATGGATACTGTTGATAGGTTCATCAAACAAGTCTCCTTTTGATGTGTATAGCTGATATGCACCTGATCCGTATACTGATAGGATGACAAAAGGACCAAGCCAGTTAGGCTCAAATTTCCCTTTCTTCTCCCTGTCTTGCTGATTCTAAGGGTTCTCCTTTAGAACCAAATCACTAGCCTGAAAGACCCTCGATTTTACCTTGTGGTTGTATTTCCTTGATATTCTCTATTGATAATTCGTTAGATGATTAATAACTTGTTGACGATGCTCATCCAAAAATTCTAGTTTATGTAGTCTAGATACCCTATAGAATTCATCTGAAATGATTCCTCTGAGTGATACATGAAGGGATGGAATATCTACTTTGATGGGAAATATGAATTTTGATCCATATACCAAGGCATATGGTGTTGCTCCTATTGGTGTTCTGATACTTTTTCTATAGGCCCACAATGTAGGATTGAGTTGAACATGCCAATCATGTCCAACATCATTAACTATCTTCTTTAAAAAAATTAGAATCGTTTTGTTAGAGGCCTCTGCTTGGCCATTTCCTTGAGGATAGTACAGTGCTAAAAAACGATGTTGGATATGGAACTTTTCACATAGTTCTTGGACATCTTGATTCTTGAAAGGTCGTCCATTATCAGTGATAATGGATTGAGGGATTCCATATTGACATACTATGTAATTCAAGATGAATGATGAGATCTACTTCCCAATGATGGTTGTAAGAGGTACTGCTTCTATCCATTTTGTGAAATATTTTGTAGTTGTGATAATGAACTTATGTCATTTGATGAAGAGGGATTTATTTTTCCTACCAGATCCAGGCCCCATTGACAAAAAGGCCATGTTGATGTGAAAGGATGTAGTTCTTGTGCTGGTGCATGAATCATATTGCTATGAATCTGACACTTTTGACATTTCTTGACAAATTGATAGGATTATTTCTCCATGCATGGCCAATAATAACCCAAACAGAGGAGTTTCTTGGCTAGAGTTATTCAACTCAAATGAGTGCCACAAATACCCTCGTGAACCTCTCATAGGGCCGTTTCAGATTCGTCGTGTTCTAAACATCGGATTAAGGTACCATCAAGACCTCGACGATAAAGTATGTCTGTGATTAAAGTATGTTGGGTGGATTGGCGGATGAAGTTTCATTTTTGGTTCCTAGAAAGATCAGGAGGAAGAATATCGTCTTTCAGGTAAGCATAGGTTTTTTCATAGATGGGGGTTTCAATGGTTTCTAGATGGCATATGGTATTGAATTCCAAATTATTATGGGAAGGACATGATACTTGTTCTACCATAAACTCATAACAACCATATTTCTCTGGCAATTGCAATAATGAAGCAATTGTGGCCATATCGTCTGTAGATTTGTTCTTCGCTCTTGGAATTTGATCAAACTTGATATTGATAAAGAAATCTATTAGATCATATATTTGTTTCTTTTAGGGCATCAAATTTTCATATTTCATTTGGTACTCATCACTCACTTGATAAATGACTAGTTGAGAGTCCCCATATACTCGTAAGTCCTTGATCTTCCATTGAATTGCTATTTTGACCCCAATGACCAATGCTTCATATTCTACCACATTATTTGTACATTGAAACATCAGTCTATGTGATTTTGGAATGGTGTGTCCTTGGGGAGAGATGAACAAAATCCTTGCTCCAGATCCACGCTGTGTGTATGATCCAACAAAATATATAATACCCATTGTTGGGGCATCACTGTCAGAATGTCTGCATCTAGAAAATCCATTGTCATTGGTCAATCATCTGGTAGAGGAGCCTCAACTAACTGTTCAGCAATTTCCTGACCCTTGATTTCTTTTATCTCCACATATTGAATGTAAAATTCACTTAATAGCATGACCCACTTTTCCAGTCTACCTGTTAAGGTAACCTTATTGAGTAGATATTTTAAGGGGTTTATCTTTGATATTAGCCTGATTGTATGAGTCAACGTATAGTGTCTCAATTGCTAAGTAGAAAACACCACCTTCAAGCAATATTTCTCTATGAAAGTGTAATTTATTTCATAACCATTTAATGTTCTACTGATATAGTAGATGGCATGTTCTTTTCCTTCATAATTCTCTTGCACTAAAAGTGCTCCCAAAGAGATATCTATTGTGGCAATGTACAATATCAAAGGTCTTCCTTTTGTTGGTGGCATGAGAATGGGTGGTGACATTAGATACTATTTTATTTGATTGAACGTTGTTTGACACTCATTATTCCATTTGAAAATTACATTTTTATGCAAAAGGTGATTAAAAGGATGACTCTTGTCTACCAGCTGAGAGATAAATCTCTTGATAGATTGGAGTCTTCCTTGTAGTGATCTGAGTTGACTGATATTTCTAGGAGGTGGCATTTCCATTATTTCCTTGACTTTTTCTAGATCTACTTCAATGCCCTTTTTCGAGACAATGTACCCCAACAGTTTCACCGATGTGACCCCAAAGACACATTTCTTGGGCTTTAACCTGACATTGAATTTCTCTAGCCATGTGAAGATTTTGCTCAAAATATGTAGATGCCCTTCCCTTGTACAAGATTTTTCTAGAATATAATCTACGTAATCCTCCATGAAGGTGTGCATCATATCATGAAAGATTTTCGTCATTGCTCTTGATAGGTGGCTCCTGCGTTTTTCAGACCAAATGGCATGACATTCCAGCAGAAAGTTCCCCATGGACATGTAAAAGCCATATTTTCCTAATCTTTTGGAGCTATTTTAATTTGATTATATCCTGAAAAACCGTCCATGATTGACAACATGGCATGCCCTGCCATCAAGTCCACAATGATGTCTATATTTGGTAATGAAAAATCATCCTTTGGGCATGCTTTATTTAGGTCTATGAAATCCGTACATATCTTGATGCTATTTTTCGACTTTGAAATAGGTACAATGTTTGATATCCACTCGACGTATTCTATAAACCTTATGAATCCAACATCTAACAATTTCTTCAACTCTGTCTTTACCATCAAAGCGATGTGGGGATGCATTTTTCTCAATTTTTGCTTGACAGGCTTGATTCCTGCAGGCAATGACAAATGATGCATGAGAAAATTTGGATCTAAGTCTAGCATATTGGAATATGACCAAGCGAAGTTGATGCTTCTTTCCTTAAAGACATTGATGAATTCTGGTCTCTCTTGATCTATCATGGATTTTGCCAGATGTAGGATTTTTGCCTTTTCTTCAATGCCGATGTTCACAGACTGTGTTGGTTCTACCAGAATTGATGACCGCTCATGATAATGTTCTGGAAGAGTGTCAAATCTTCTATCCTTTAGTGCCTCAGAAAGGTTTGCACCGTTAGATGTGTTCTTTATTTTTCCTTTTTCTAGATCTAATGCTGCCATATAATGGTTTTGACCATTAGATCTATTTTCCCTGTTTTTAATTTTGCAAATAGAAGATTTGACACCTTCCTGCCGAGTCGTGTTGTTATGAGTATTATAGATAGAACTTGTACCAGGTTTTCTATGACATAGGAAATTCACGATCGCATCATTGTTTGCAAATATTGGTACAGTCAAAGGTTTGACAGGTTCCTAGTCAATAAGTTCTGGATGGATTAATGGCATGAGGTCATCAGATTCATTTAGGTTGATGGATGTAAGGGTTTGGACAACAATTTCATCATAGTTGTTTATTGGAATATCGAGGTCAATGATGGTACATTCTTCAAGATTGTCTAGTTCACTCGGGGTATGTTCGTCCCCACTCGAGTCATTGATATTTTGTGATCCTGCTACAAATGGTCTAGACCCAGAACCTTGTCCCTCCTCACACGTAGGTGCATATTGCTGGATGACATCAACTTGAATATCGGTGAAAGATACATCAAAATACAAATCCCACTCATATTCATTTGAATCTATCTCAGAGCTATCTCTAAGTTGAAGGATTCTTTCTACAACCTTCCTTATCAGTTCCTATTTTTCTTCTTCAGAGTATCCTAGTCCCGTCTTCTCTTTTGATTGGAGAGTGAGGGGATGGATAATCTCTATGATTCCATCCTTTCTTAATCCAACAGGTCCTTGTCCCTCATAACCCATTTTTTCTAAAATAGCTTTCCCTTTGCCATATTTATCAGTGTTGATATTGGCATTTTTGAGAATGATATTTGATATTGAGGGTTCATCATCTTTGTATAGCCAATCCAAGATTACTTTGTTTTCCGACTCATCCTCTATGGTACCAGTTTTGACAAACCTTTCTTCAAGAACTGTGATTGGTAATGATGTTTGAAGTTTGATCATAGATGGTTGACCATATGTCTTAGGAGATGGCATTAACTATGAAAGGTTAAGCGATTGCTCCATAGAATATTGCCCCATTCTCTTGTCTGTCAGTTGGACTTGCTCTTGAAATTTTTGTGATAAAGAAGTTTTTGGATCCAGATTAGCTATTGATTGAGTTTCAAGAGGACTTGTTTCTTTTTCTTTATTCTTCTTCTCTACCCACTTGATGGTGATACTTGGACGTTTTTCTTCGTTGGATGATTTTGAACTAGATGCTTCCCTGTTGTGAGGCACAAAGGTATCTTGGGAGATTCTAAGTGTGTCACAATGTTGAGGATGATTATAATCAACAGATATAGTCACCTCTTGTCCATTTATTGGGAAATTTAAACATTGATGATATGTTGAAGGTACGGCTTGCATTTCATGGATCCATGGTCATCCTAAGAGTATGTTGTATGTTAAATCCTTTTCCAATACTTGACATGCTATGTGTTTCATCATTGGCCCCACTTGAATTGGTAACACAATTAATCCCTTAGACGATATTTCTTCCTCATCATATGCTTTTATAGTCATTTTACTTTGGGCATCAATAGCATCATTGGAATACCCTAGTGCACAGATTAACTTGAGAGTGCAAATGTTCAAACCAGCTCCCCCATCTATTAAGACTCTCTTGAATTGATGGTTGTGGATTAAGAATTCGATATGGAGTGTGGTATTATAGGGATGGTTTAGTGAGACATCATCTTGTTTAGAGAATGATAGACAATGCGGGGTATTCAAATTCCCCACCATAGCTTGGAACTGGCAAACATCTAGATTCTTTGGTACTGTAGTGGCTACTAGTGCTTGTTCCAGAACCTCCTTATGCGATGGTGATATTTTAAGGAGTTCTAGTATTGATATTTGTGCAGGAATATTTTGTAGTTGATTGATAATGTTATAATGAGATGGAGATGGAACTGCATGTGTAGACCCAACTCCCTTTAACACTACTTTGGATTTCCCCCTACTCATTACATTTGTTGGTTGATATTCCTAACGGTCTCTAATTTTTAAGACATTGATTTGATTTTCAGAGTTTTGTATGCTTGGGAGCAAATCCAAAGGGGTAGTGTTGGTTTTTTTTTCGTCAATGTCAGGACCAATTGTATGATCACTCTCTACTTCAGATAGACAAAGGATTTTTTTATCATAGAAATGACTGATGTTCTTACCTTTGTTGTTTGAAGATGATGAGACTCCTTTGTCATAGTCTGGAAAAGGGTCTTTGAAGGTTGAATGATCATTATTGTTTTGGGGTCCCTCCACATACATTTTGTTGTTGTCGATCAGATCTTGTACCACATGTTTTAACTCCATACAATTGTTGGTTTTGTGACCTTTTTTGTTCTGGAAGTTGCGGTAATCTGCATCATTCCACCATGGTGGTTTGACCTTTGGATCCCAGAATTTGGCTTCCCATGCAGTGATAAGGCCACTGGTGACTAATTCTTTCATTGTTGATTCTATCGTTTGGCCTAAAGGTGTGAACCTATGCCAATTTGATGGTTTTTGATATGACTGTGTTTTTACGATCTCGTTGCTTTGTATGATATTCGATTTGACAATTTGATCATTGTTTTGATTCTTTGATGTAGATGCTGTACAGTTAAAAATTGGTTTGACATTTTGGGAATCATTTTTTGTTTCATTGGTAGTCATGTTTTGATTCTTTTGCCAAAAATTTGGCTTATCACTGCTTGAGTATTGATTGGAGGAGTTATTTGTGTTATTCTTTTTATTGTTGAAATGCTTGATAAATCCTCTTTTGACTAGTGCTTCTTCAATTTTAAGACTGTTTTCTATTACTTTTTCGAATGTGGGAGGACATTGTAATTCAAGTCTATAACTAATTTCCCCCTTCAAGTTGTCAATGAATAACTCCATCTTTTCTTCCTTAGGAATGGATCAAGGATATCTGGTGAACAGTTGTCACCATCTTTGTACAAAACACAAGAATGTCTCCCCTTTGTTTTGTTTTAGGTTATAAAGATCCTTTATTGTAATATCGTGTTGGATGTTAAGAGAATAATGGGAGATGAACTTGTTGACAAGTTCCTCAAAAGTCGTGATACCTAGTTGTAATTTTGAAAACCATTCCATACATGCACCTCCCAAGATTTTTGGGAATAATCTCATTAAGTAAGTTTCCTTTTGGGAAAACTCAAGGCTCATTTTTTTGAATTCCCAGATATGATCAATTGGATCCGTTATTCCATTTTACTTGTCATATTTTTGGAATTCATAGTGTCTAGGAAAAGGTATCAGGCCGACTGTTGCATTGAAAGGATAAGGACAAATGTCTTGTATCACATATAGTTTGGTACTCCCTTTCATCATATCCTGTATCTGTTGTTGTAACATTTTCATTTGGGACGTTAAAGTGACAACATAATCTATTGCTTGTGTGGTTTACAATATTTCAGTCTCATTTGTTCTAGGTGCTTCCTTCAGATGATTAATGTCAAAATCCTTGGGAAGTTTAGCCCCTGATTTAGTCAACATCAAAAAATACTTCTCCGTGTCTTGTTCTAAAATATTTTCCATAAATTTATGGAATTTGGGATCTTGTTGGGCTATTTGAATATCCTCGGGAGTTATTTCATTTTTATCATTCTAGTCTAGACTGTTCCAAGGATTTTCTTCTGCCATTGTTTATGATGTTTCAAGTTATTGCTCTAAGAGTCTCTATTTTTGGGACCTAGTGAAGATTGGCATACAAATTTTTACTCTTTCTTCCGAAATGTTGATCTTCTATGCTAGAAAAATGTCAATTGAATTTTTAACAAAGCTGAATAAGATGACTGATCTTATTGATAAGATTAAGTTTAAAATTTGATTACTATACTTGGTTTTGTGATAAAGGATGATAGTATCTTGATAATGAAAATTCAGTGTAGTAATTGATTGTGTATTTTATTTTGACACTTCTGATTTGCAAGATCTTGTTTTAGTTGATAAGATGGAAATTTGTATAAACCTTTCTGATTTCAATTTTGAGACAGGGATTCTGATAAAAAGAAACTTGTGTTCTAGTAAAAACTGTGGATAAAATGACAGACAGACTGACTTGGATGATTTTTGAACTCTTTGTTTTGAAAGCGCTAAAACAAAGTAGAAAAATGCTATTTCACAGAAGCACTAGAACAGAGTCTCGAAGCATTGAAATAGGCGATGGAAGCACTATCTTTATAGATGCATTGAAACAATGCTCGAAAGTGCTAGAAAAGGTGATGAAATTGCTGAAATAGTGCCCGAAAGCGCTGAAAAAGATGATGAAAGCACTGTTTTATGAAAGTGCCAAAATAAAGACTATAAGCGCTATTTCACAGAAGCACTAAAACAGTGACCTGAAATGTTGAAACAAATTTTTAGAGCGCTAAAAATAGGACTTTGAAGACTCTCTATTGTAAAACTTGATCTGGCCTTGTGGCATACTCTATCATGGGTTGTGGAAGATAAGACTGACATATGCGTTGACTATGGTTGTGAAACTGTGTGAGAGCTCTCCTTTGGAAGAAGGCTCGTGAATAGAGTGGTTCTACTGCATAATCTAATGTGTGACCCCTAGCAAAATTATGATATATGTGGATGAAGGTTCTATGTTGTAAAAATATCTTTTGATTCTGATATAGAAAATGCATTCTTCTTAAATTATCCTGATAACTAAGAGGTTTCTTGGGTTTGGTGATTTTGATTGTTCTCTTGACAAACATGGTGGACTTCCACTTTCGAATCATGAACTTCTTGATTTGATTTGACTTGTTATTTTCAGGATGATCTTTAATATGATTTTAATGAATTTTGTGAAAACACAACAAGCAATTGTGAGATAATTGTTTTAAATTGAATAGATTGTGTATGTTCAAGAACCATGAATGGTCCTTATTGGTTTTTACTGGTTGCTTTGAAAAATGTACATAAATCAAATAGACTCACACTTAAGGAGAAATAGGTCATCGTTATACTCACAACCCACATCTTGAAATTGCATTGACGCACACAGCCATGTCACCCCCTAGAGGGCACCCTTGTTTTTGTCGTTTCCAGTTGCGTACTCAGAGTTGGATTTCTCATCCTCTAAGAAAATGGTCCTTGGCAGTTATATGGTGAGTGTCTTGGGGGTAGATTCTTCCCTCCCCTTGCACCGTGAGTATGACAATGTTTGGATACTAACTCAGCAGGATACTACTCTATGGTTCGTAGATAGGGCTTCTATGTGGTGTGACAATTGATAAACTCCCTCAGGAGACCTCCCAATCTTTAGAACAAAGATTTTAGGGATGGTTATCTTTCTCACTACCATCAAGTTGGACTTTCATCAACAACTTGCATTTTGATTATAGTGGGTTGGAATCCTTGGCTTTAGGTGTTCCCACTTAGGTCGTTCCTGTAGGGTGAGTACTTTTTCCCACTATGGCAGGCCTTCTAAAGGATTTAATAAAGTGTAAATAGCATGAAATAAAGATGAATCTGGCGCTTTGACCACCCAATTAAGGGGAGAGCATAAGAATAATCACCACAAGCACAACATATGAGTTGTTCTGTTTTAAGCCCAAAAATATAATTTTCTAATCTATGTGAAGATTTTGCTTCACAAAAAACATGATATTTTTAACTGATACTGTAAAAAGTGCGATGACTACCCTAGGATTGATAGATTTTCTTTAAGAAAAACAAAAAGTGGCTACCCTAGGATTGATACATTTTAGAAACCAGAAATGACTACCCTAGGATTGATAAATTTTAGAAACCAGAAGCACGACTATCCTAGGATTGATAAATTTTAGTCTAACTATGAAAAAAATAAAATCTGGCCGTGGTCGTGTCAGATCCAGATTGAATTTACAAAAGCGCTAAAATATTCCACCAAAGCACTATAAATTTTTCCTAATGTGCTAAACTCGAAAGCACTGAAACAGAACACCGAAGTGTCGAAATTTGCCACGAAAGCGCTAAATCAACCTTTTTGGAAATGGATCACCGATGTGCCGAAACAGGTCATGGAAGTGATAGAGTTGAAAGCGATGAATTTTTTGATAGATGCAGTATGGTATTATGGAAGCATCGAAACATAGCACATAAGCGCTATAGTTTTCCACGGATGTGCTATAGTTTTTGACGAAAGCGCTAAAATAAAACATACCGGAAACCTGCGCGACACTTTTCAGAAAAAAATTGATAAAAATTGGGGTTAATGCCCCACGGTGGGCACCAAATTGTAAGTGTGAATAAGTAGAAAAGAAATAAACACTTCTTAATACAACATTATATCAAAGATAAAGTTAATCGAACCAATTCAAAACAATAATCTACTAAAAGCGTCATATTTCTCTCTATCTCCAAAGATTTACTAAATCTTTGTTGCTCTCAGATCGTGTAAGCAATGTGACTGTTAAAATGACTATCTGAAGAACGAGAAAGATGCTAATGCAATGATATGAAGCTGATATGATAATCCTAAATAATAAAAGAAGCTACTGTAACATGAATTGACATGAAAACTGATAAATGAAGCTACAGGAAGCAACCATGATATGGAAATTCGAATGCTGGATGCTTGAATGTTGGATGCTTGATGATTGATGCTTGAATTCCTGCAGAGTAAGAGTGCATAAGTTAGATAATCTAGATCCTTTTCTTGGTTCAATGAGGCTTTATTTATAGATTTCCTGGTTGTAGAAACGCACGAGGATGGCAAAGAGAGGCTTGGATTCAATCTGGAGGATTGAATGGTGAAGGATGGAGGAGATTGAGAGAAATTTGGAGATTGTCGAGCTACCCATGAAAACACCAGGCAAGTTAAGAGGAAGGATTGATGGAGGAGGATTGAGAGACAAAATTGCAAATTGTCTCCAATTTGTCTCCAAAACTTCCCGTGAAGTTTCAAAGCATTAATTTTGACATATTTTAGACATAAATTAGACATAGGATATCTAATTCAATTTTGAGGAAATATAGAGGAATATTCCTTATGTCTTTATTTAAATATTTTTGATTTATTTGAATTAGAAAAAGAGGGATAAATAATTTAATAAAACAAACTATAGAAGTTGTTTATTAAATTAAATAAGAAGAATATGGTAATTAATTAATAAAGTGTTTAATCTTTATTTAATTAATTTAAGATTGATGTAATAGAATAAAATAGGGAAATGATAATTAAATCAAACAAAGTATTTAATTTTGTTTATTTAATTAAGATGAGATATTTGAAGAATTTAAATGTGAATGTGAATGTGAACTATATAAATAAATATTTATATTTATTCAAATAGTAGAGGAAATTAGAATAATTAATCAAATAAATCGTATTTAATTAATCAGATGGTCCAGACCATTTTTAGGTGTATACACCTTCATCCACCATTAAAAAGCTACCTAAAGAGTTCCCTACAACCTTTAAGCAGGAATCAAACCAGAACTGTAAGGGAATATTGAGAAGTCTTACCCAAGTCGGAACCTTCTCGAACACTTCAGTGGTTGGATTAAAAGCCAGATGCCATTGCTTTAACATTAGTGGAAATTTATCCTCCCAATCCCAATAATGAAGAAACCTTTGGCCATGGGATAGATTTTGACATACTATTTTAAGACATGTTTCCACTGGTTAGAGATCCACTGGTGGAGATCTAACAAGCTTGGCCTAAATCCCCCGAATCTTCCAATCAGACCCAACCCAAGAAAAACTCTTTCATTGAAAAAGACTTCTTGCTAAAGTTCATCATTTAGTTCCAAAGTGATTGATCTAGATGCTTGAGAAAATCCAAAATTTCCACCTCCCCTTCCTGTCAAAACTTATTTAGTAGGCTTCAATGGCTGAAAACCCGAATGGTTTCCCCCATTTTGAGTCTCTTTGGAAAACCTTTTGGAGCCATCGACTCTTGAAATGTGAGCCTCCAATAGCCCTTTTCTTGTGATTTGCAAAGTTGATAACTCTTTCCCAACCACATCAATGGCATCTCCATTAGGGTCTGGTTTCAACGCCTCCAAATCCCTTGTTATAAGCCGCATTCCACCCACAAGTTGACTTTCTTGACCCAGTGTTTTCTTGGAGTTGTTTTCATTGCGTTGAAACCTCCCATCCACATCTGATTGAGCCTCTCCCTCATGATTCAGGCATGGTAAAACCCTAAGCATGACAACATTCGAAAGATGACTGTTATCTCCCATTCTCTCCTCTATATTATATATTAATATAATATATATAATATATATAATATTTAGTATATTATAATATAATTTTATATTATAATATAAAATAATAAATGATATCTTACATTTCAAAAAACACTGCCAATACTATATGATTGGGTCTCGGACCCGACCATATATTAAAAAAACTACATAAAGGAAACGAATATTCATTTTGCAATGAGTATCCGTTTCCTATTTTATAAGATCAAAAACAAAACCTTGAGAGGTCATTTTTAGCTAACTACGCATGAGGTTCTCTACTGCACAACTCAAGTATTTGTTCTCAGGTGAGTCATCTTACTCAAATCAATTGAATTTGAAAGGTGTTTTTTGATTTTTATGCTTTTCTTCAATTTATATTGGTTTTGCATTATTTTTTTGTGAATTTTAGTCAAAATTAGGATATTTGATAGGTTTTTTATTGCATTAAAAAGATTGTTAATTTTAATTTTTATTATCAATTAATAGGCTTAAAATGGCTCAACATGAAAACCCTAACTCCGCACAAGATGAAAACCCTCCAAATCATTACCAAAACATGCGAACAATACATGAATCTATTCATAAAAAATTAGATCAATTGAGAAATGTATGTCGCATCTATTAGACACTCACTGAGCTATCAGACATGAAAAACATTTTATAAACAATCATTTCAAATGTTGAAACTTTGGCATCTGAGTATAATAGATTTGCATAGTGGCAAGAGGAACAAAGGAAAATTTATGCCGATAGGTTATCATATGATGAGGTGAGGGAACTTGATATTGACAAAGCCCAATTAGCCCAATTATTCATCGATCACAAAACATGACAACCCGTTAATGTGTGGAAGGCAAAATTTTCAATTAAATGGTGTACCCATAGAGGCATATTAGATAATTTCTAGAGACGTTGGTGGATGGTTTTTGATAAACAACCCAACAACAATCTTGATGTCTCTTGGTATTTTTTTTGAAAATTATATGTTGAGTTGTTCCTAGGGAGGCATATCAATTACGTTGACATGCAAGATTTTTAGGGTGCTAGTAGAGGGATTTCACATGATAGATCTAGAGCACACCAAGTCACCCCAATTCATCCTACTCCACCTATTGTTTCCTCGACTCCACTACTTTACCCTAAGATTTCTTTAGATGCAGGGACTCATAGAATTTATGCCTTACATTCATTGAGTGATCATTTGGTCACGCAGAGCCATCATGTGGTGCAACCATTTGAGAGTGCATCCCATCATGATGGTGATTCACCTAATACATCCCAACATGGTGGTGGTGCACCTATTGCATCAAATCCCAATGGTACACCCTCATCAACTCCCAGTGGTACACCATCCTCTTTACGACATATTTGTGTGACCCATTATTGCATGACATGCAACAATTTATGTTTGGATCCTCTCCAACGGTCCACTGAGGTTCCCATAGAGACATTTGAATATGAGGTTCATGATATGCCATATGTAGGAGTTGATAGAGCACAAATTGGACCATTTTCCGGGGAGACACCGACTGCTAGGGACGATATGGGAGCACCGGTAAGACTTAGATTAATTTCATAGTGTGTTTTATCTAAATTCTTTCATATTTAATGAGAGATATTTGTACTAATATATGTCTCTATGATGTAATCTTTAATAGGTGCTAATAGAGGAGTAGATTTCACAAGTTTAGGAGGCTATGTAGACATGAATTTCATTTTCCCTAGAGAATCAGTATACGGTACTATTTAAATTTCTATTTTACAGGTTAATTTTTGAAATTTATTATGTTTAAATACATGTATTGCATAGATTGAAAGTCTAATGTAATCTTGTCTTTTTATGTAGAAAAATGATTCTTTTACATCCATGTTGACTGGGCCTGACCCATTAGTTGAATTTGCACAATAGGTATATATATATTTTTATTCTTGACATTATGATTATATGTGCATGTGCATTTAAATTTTGTTACATTCTTGTCATTTTTAATATAGGAAACCATCTTAGCTACTTCATGCACTATGAGCCCATCTAGTGTCATAGAATCACAATAGGTATGTGTTTATTTTATATTGCATATATTTATGTTTAGATAGGAGTAGATATATGTTTAGGAAATATGATTATTTGTCAACAATTATATGTTATTTTGTATCATTTTTATTTTACCTACTATAGTCCTTTGTCTGACTCAGCTCTATGAACAGTGTGGGACCATCTCTTTATACGAGGACTCCTGATCATCCTAAGGGAAAATCATATGTAGACCATCTTGCAGAAAAGAGAGCAAGACTTGAGGTAAATAAAAACTGTATTATTGATATAATATAGTACATGCATAGTGATTTTTTTGTTAAATTCATAATTTATAAATGATAGTATATACGTTTCTATTTACTAGTCTATCTTGTCAACTATTCACATAATTAATCTAATTTGTGGTTTGAACTGCTATTGTGTAGGAAGCTTCAGAGCAATTAAGTTCTTTGAGCATGCTCGATTTTGATGGTCCAACACAGGATTAGGATATGATATAGATTGATATGTACTTAGGTTTTGATATATTTTGAGATGGCATATATGCCACAATTTGTAAAACCTATAGAACTTGTTCTAAGTAGGTATATATGCCAAAATTGTATATGCACAAACACAATTATTCTACATTTTGATATATGAGAATTGATATTCGATCTAATTTGTTCCTTGTGTGAATGTCTTTCTACTTTGAATTTTCAAAATGGAATGCATAATTATCTTAGAATGATTTAAAGTTATGATCGATAATATTTTATAGATTAATGAAAATGAATTTTAATAGAATATGAATTACAATTTGTAATCCATCTATGTTAGATTTTATTCATATTAAGGTTCACATACATTACATTCCATGAGACCACATTTCTTTGAGGATTTTTTCAAAAAATTCACTGCCTTTTCTATTGTACCACATTTTTCATACATGTCTACCAAAACATTTGTATCAAACACTCAATTTGAGAATACACATGATTTCAAGCTCTATTGAATGAATTTAAATTTGACATTATTTTGTTTTTTGAACTCCTGTAATGAAGTGGACAACTTATTTTTATTTCAAAAAAAGTTAAAATTAATGAAAAATGGTATGAGGAGCACTAGAAAATATTTGTTGAGAAGAACTATTTGAAAATATGCTTCAAAGAATTGTGGTCTCATAGACAAGGAAAAAAACATGAAAAGATGATCTTATGATAGTCTTATGGCATTGATTATTTTGATTGATTAAAAAATTCAAACAAATGGATACAACTTAATGAAATATTTCATTACAGTGTTCATTCGAAAGTAATATAATCATCTTGATAAAAATCAACGTCACTCAATGTTCATTCAAGGTTAATAACATGTAAAAGGTATAAAATCATCTTGAATAAGAATAACTATGTTTCAACCATAGGGTTTTGATGCAACCTTCAAACAAAGTCCTTACAAATGAAAAAGATACATGTTCATTACATTGTTCATGTACAATTTATACAATAATCATGATTGAAACAATTAAGACATCACTCAACCATGATGCAACCATTAAACAAACCAAATGAGTGTGATACAACAATTAAAAAAATAAAATACAACTCCATGACATGCATGTAATTTGACTTTCCATATGCAGTTTGTATTATCATAATGCACAAGAATGAATGTTGCTAACCATAATGCATCAATAAGAAAACTAGGCATACTATATGGGCTTGATGCAAACTAGTGATAATGCACACTTCGCACAAAATAAATAACACTGATATGATATTGACATATATGTCAATTGACCTTGACCCACACCAAACTTACTAAATTATAATTGTTATCATATATGCCATTCAACCTAACACACTTGAGGTTCTATATTTGGTAAGTGTTCAAACAAAAACTGCCAGGCCTTTGCTGTTTTATTTTTGCCTTGCGGCTGCGCCTTACCTTTACAAATGCTCATTGCTCTCAGCGTTCTCCAAGTGGCTGCCTCGCAAAGCTTTCTACTTTTGTATCGCTTCACTTTGTTCCAGTCTCCGTCTGCGTGTTGCGTGGCTTTCTTTGGCTACTTTCCAGGCTGGGCCCGCCTTGTGTTTTCTTTTGCTCGGAGCACTCCACGGGGATCCCCCTTAAAGCTTTTAGTTGGGAATTTATTCGACCTTTTTTTGAGCTCTGTCTAAGTGACACATGGTGATTGTTGCCGTGCTAGTTACCTTGAAAATGGTGCTTCACTTTTTGTGCTTGCCTACTGTTGCGTTTCTTGTTGTGGTACCGCGTGTTCTCACCTGCTGCTGTGTGGTTTTCCATTCCATGTTGTGGCTTCACTGGCATGCTCTTGGCCGATTGATGTTTGCTGTGGCGGCTCGAGATGATCTAGGCTATTGGTCTCTGCTCATGATTTTTCTTCTCTTGCTATGTTTTTAGGCGGTGGGCTGGCCTATAAATTCAGCCATGTTTCTTTTTATGAGGTTGTTGGTTAAGTTTGCAAAAACTCCCAAGCACTGGGAAGTAGGCCTTTGTAATATTTTTATTCAATTTGAAAACTCCAAACTGTGCCAAATAAATTCGACCTTTCTGTTAATTCATGTTTTTCGTGAGACTATTGGTTTGTGCCGTTATATTCTTTTATTGTATGAATGCCTATTCTTCAGCATCTATAATCCTTCATAACTCAATAAATGCAGATCATGTTTTTCTTTGACTCTTCTGTGTTAACTATAAGTTATGCTAAGATTATGTTATGCAAGTTAGAGGGTACTCTTACAGTTTAAGTGCTTTTGAGAAAATTATCTTGATGAACAACAATTTAGTGGTTCGGGCCTTTACATTCTGCACTGTGCTCTAGTAGATTTGTTTAAGACTTTGGCGCATCGCCTGTGGTGTAAATTTTATATTTCTGCTATCTCTCTCACCTTTAACTACCCCCACTAAACGAAGAGCCTACTTCGGTAAAATCTCGGAGGTCACTTAGCTAACATACCACATCCCCCAATAGCTAAGTTTCCCATGAGACTGCTTCTATATGCAAAATTCTGCGTCAACAGTTATTTTTTGGCATGCCCGGTGGGACCGCGAACTAGCACATTCGCCTAATTTTATAAGCATGTATGAGCCATCAGCCTTTAACTAGGTCACAGATTGCGAGAGTCCTTGGTAAGCTCGTACTACCATTATTTTTTGTGCACACGAGAGGTCGGCGAGGTAGCCCTTCACCTCCTCAGTCTCCTCCATCTCCACCATCAAATACGCCACTTGTACCTATGGCTACTAGAAATTATGTAACCTGGGACTCTGGCAGTCCTTTAATTGCACCTCTACCTCTTGCAGTATGGGCTCCCATCCTTGCTTCCACTTTAAAAGCTATCCCTAAGTATTTTGGGGATGATTCAAAGAAACAAATGAAGCATCTGCAAGATGTAGTAGACGTATGTCTGGTACACGACATTTGAAATGAAAATGTAGCTCTTAGGTTGCTCATCGCCTCCTTCTAAGGAAAGGTGCTAAACTAGTACCGGACTCTCGGAGCTAGTACTATTGCAACTTGGGACCAGCTCAGAACTCCGTTTTATGAACTTTTCTCCAATGCTGATGATAAATCATCATTGTACCATCAACTATCAAATATAAAGTGAGCTCCTCATGAAGCTCTGCCTGATTTTAATGCGAGATTCCATTCGACTTGGCAGAGAGTGCCTATTGGCAACCGACCACCTCCGGATCTAGCGTTCATGTTCTACCTAAAGTCGATCAATGCTGACATCTCCATGATGTTACAAGCTCTTGGTGGAGAGAATCTACCCAATGCTTATGCCTTGGCTGTCACTACGGAAAATAACCTGATTGCCACTGGAAAATTGGCACCAAGATCGATAATGCCACTATTCCCCAAATGCAACGCTACAGAGACCGAAGTCCCTTCCACTAGTGCGCTTGCGGCTCCGCCCCAATCTATGTACGTGTATCTTGGAAGTGCTCCGAGAACAGCTCCGATGGAAGCTCTGATGATAGCTCCTCTGCCTAATCCGTTGGGTTCCAAGATGAACAAGATGAGAGAATAGATGCGAGCCATGACTAATGAGTTAACTACTATGAAGCGGCAACAATATAGTTATCAGAAGTTAGCTTACCAGAGTTACCAAGGTGGAAAAGCTCCATACAAATCAAATCAATGGAAGGATAGGTCACATGGAAATACCTCAGCTCAGCCGAGTAACTAGCTGGTTCCGGTAACCCTTCCAATGCAAACCATTCATCCTAGTTCGAATAAAGAGATAGTCGCGGGGCAGAATAATTTAGCTGAAGATGCCAATTCATGGTGCTTTCCTTACAATGATGCACACATGCCAAGAAATTGTCCACGGGGAGATTTACAACAAAATATCGCAGACCAGCATAACTAGGGCAACACATCTGATCTTGGCAATCAATCATACGCCTCCCAGCAGATGGACAATGCTATCCTTGTTGCTCAAATGCAAGGGATGTATATTCAACATGAATCAGACATTGTTCTTGATCAAGCACTCTTTTCTTGGATGGAGGGAGAAGAGTCAACATTTTCGAACGACATCCCTATGGATAAAATGCCCCAGGTGCAATCTGACTACAACACGTGTTCAAAGCGTAGATTCATTTGAGAGTTCGCAGCCTTGCCTACCAATGCTTCATCACAACTGGTGCCTAGCCCAGTGGTAGGTCTATTGCCCACCCCACCACAGTCTAAGGCAGATATTCCTAGCTCTTTGAATCCACTTCCTTCGAAGGAAAAGGCTCCATCGATCACCCCTGCTATTGGAAAATAGCTAGACACGCCGACCACGAAGCCAATGACAACTATGAAACCTAAAGAGCAAGCAAATACAACTCACCAGTCGAGAGCGCAGTTCAACGTGGTGGAACTACTAAAGAAGTCATCTGCCAAGGCTTCTTAGTGGGATGTCTTGGCTATTTTGGAGCAGAAGGTATTATTACAAAAGGATTTGTCAACAAAGGAGGATGCGAAGATACCTACTCAGTCTAATGAAGAGAAAGTATCTAGGCCTGACCTGGATAAAGTGCTGATAGTTCAACCAGAGGAGAAGCTCAATTCTAGAAAAGAAAGTAAGCCTAAACCTAAGCCTTTCTTTCTAACACTTATTATTGGTGACAAGCTGTTACAAAACTGTATGATCGACTTTGGTGCTAGCACCACTATCATGCCAAAGCAAGTAGTTGATGCTTTGGGCTTAAAATATGAGCCTCTGAACAAAGGAGTCATGCAACTAGATGGAAATAAGGTTGATACCATTGGGATAATCAAGGGATTGCCTATGACTTTGTTTGCCTACCCTAGTATCACTATAAATTAGGATACTGTACTCATTGATATTCCTCCTCTATTTGGGATTTTTTTGTCTCGGGAATTCACAACAAATGTCAGAGGATATCTAGCACTGGGCTGGTCACACCTGATCTTGAGGACCAAACATGGAGCTAAGATGAAACTATTGTCAGAAACTTTGCATTTCGAACATGTTGCTGACGAGGCCCTTCTCAAATTTGAAGCAACACACACTTTAATTACTCGGGAAGAGAGGTTCAATGTGGATTTTTTGGAAGAAGAGGAGGCTACTAGCTCCCAGATAGAAGACGAGGAAAATTTGTTGAAAGATTTTATTGATATAGACCCTTTCGAAAATTACCATACGACTGGCCTTGGAACCTATGTTATACATGAAGAAGGGAAGATTATGCCCAAAGTTACCAAGGAGCTTGAAGGTGAACAATCTTTAGGAATATGGACTTTGTACTTTGATGGCGCAAGATGTAGAGTAGGAGCTCGAGCAGGAATTTGTTTGATATCCCCTTCCAAGGAAAAAACCTTGAGGTCGTATCGCTTCCAGTTCGCATGCTCGAACAATGAACCAAAGTATGAAGGTCTTGTCCATGGTTTAAGCCTTGTGGAAAAAATGGGTGCAAAGCAGATAAGTGTGTTCGGAGATTCAGAGTTGGTGGTCAACCAAATCTGTGAAATTTCTAATGTAAAGAATATCCGTATGCGATCCTATCGACATAGAGTCTGGGATCTGATTGAGAGCTTTGAGGCATTCAATATTAAGGTTATTCCAAGGGAGATGAATTCTGAAGCTGACAGAATGGAAACTATTGGGGCTCTATTTGAACCGGCCTCTGAATTATTGAGAAATAAGCATGTTGTAAGGGTAATTGTAAGACCCGTTGTTCCAGATAACAATCAAGACTGGCAAGTGTTCGATAGTGATGCTCATATTGCATCATTCTTCCAGTCATCTGGAGAATTTTTTGATCAAATGCAACCAAAGATCGTCGAGGCTTATGGGGATCAAATTATCAAGTTTGAAATCCAATAAGCTTTCGAGAGGGCTATGCACTATGGAGAGCCTGTTTGATTTTGATGATGCGATGAGAGACAAAAGGAAGCTTGTGTCTAACAAGGGTGATTACACCGATTTTCATATCGGGGAAGAAAAAAATCTCAAGGTTGGGAAAGAAGTTTCTCATAAGAATAAGGACAAATTAAGACATTTCTATGAAGAATACCCGAGTGTAGTAGCCTGGTCATATGATGATCTTAAGGGATATGATCCCGGGATCATCGAACATACAATTGAGTTGTCAGAAGGGGCGAAGCCAGTTCGTCAAAGGCAGAGACCTGTGAACCGAAAGATAGAGTCTCTCATGTCATAGGAGTTGAATAAGTTGATCACATCCCGAATAGTGTTTCCGATCAAACACAACACTTGGGTGTCAAACCTGGTGCTAGTCCGAAAGAAAAATGGGGACATATGCCTATGCATAGACTTCCGAGAATTGAATAGAGAATCCTTAAAAGATCATCACCCCTACCTTCAATGGAGGTAATTCTTCAAACTGTGTCTGTCTCTGAAATTTTTTCAATGTTGGACGGTTTTTCGGGCTACAACCAGATTCATGTAAAAGAGGAAGACCAACACAAGACAACATTCACCACAAAGTGGGGGACTTATGCATATGCTAAGATGCCTTTTGGAATCTCGAATGCCGGAGCCACTTTTCAGAGAGCCTTGGACATTTCTTTTAAGGATCTGATCCATAAGATTATACTCATCTACCTGGATGATTTGACAGTATTTTCAAAATCTGCTAATGATCACTTTGATCATTTGGAGTTTGTCTTCCAGAAGTGCCAAGAATTTAGGATTTTTTTTAAACCCAAAGAAATGTGTGTTTGGAGTTCCCCAGGGGAAGCTATTGGGATATGTTGTCTCTAAGGAAGGCATTGTCATTGATCCGGAAAGAGTTGATGCGATTTGGGAACTTCTGTTACCTATCAACAAGAAGGGTGTGTAGTCTTTTGTTGTGCATATTTTGCACACATGCCCCACCGTAGGCAGGGACCCTCTTTTTTCACTCCCGATGGGCTTCTTTGCTTTTGTCTCATTTTGCGTGCCCCTCATTTTGCTATCCTAGTTGGTCAATGTGCCCTTCAAAGTCTCATTTTTTGTTGACCATATTTTTCCCCCTAAATAAAAAATGGCTAAGTCTTGGGTTTTTTTGGGCTTCACCCTCGCTCGCTCGCTTGATTCGCTTTTTCCTTCATTCTTTGACTTTGGGGATAGATTTCCTATGGATTTTGGATGTTTTTGTGGAGCCTAAGTGAACTGAAAAGGTTTTATTAAGTTTTAGGAAGTTTTGAAAACTCCAAAAATAGCTTCCCTGCAACAACTTCCCCGAAACAGCTTCTCTGCAACAGCTTCCCTGAAACAGCTTCCTTTCAGCAGCCTCCCTGCAACAGCATTCCTGCAGCAGCTTCCCTGCAACAGCTTCCCTACAACGGCATTCCGGACTCATGTTTTCGGATCATAGTAAAACTCCTCAAAACTAAAAATGGACTTCGACCCAGATGGTAAAATTGGGTCGTTTCTTGTCTTGACCTTTCAAATTTCAATTTTGCAGTCGGGAAGTGCAATCCGGAGTTCCATGCTCTCGCGGCCGTTTTCAAAACAAAAAATGCAAAACGGCATTCCGGAATCATGTTTACGGATCATAGTAGATCTCCTCAAAATTGAAAATGGACTTCGACCTAGATGGTAAAATTGGGTCGTTTCTTGTCTTGACCTTTCAAATTTCAATTTTGCATCCGGGAAGTGCAATCCAGAGTTCCATGCTCTCGTGGCCGTTTTCAAAACAGAAAATGCAAAACGGCTTTCCGGACTCATGTTTCCGGATCATAGTAGAACTCCTCAAAATTGAAAATAGAATTTGATCCAGATGGTAAAATTGGGCCGTTTCTTGTCTTGACCTTTCAAATTTCAATTTTGCAGATGGGAAGTGCAATCCGGAGTTCCATTCTCTCGCGACCGTTTTCAAAACAGCAAATGCAAAATGGCATTCCAGACTCATATTTCCGGATCATAGTAGAACTCCTCAAAATTGAAAATGGACTTTGACCCAGATGGTAAAATTGGGTCATCTCTTGTCTTGACCTTTCAAATTTCAATTTTGCAGTCGGGAAGTGCAATACGGAGTTCCGTGCTCTCGCGGCCGTTTTCAAAATAGAAAATGCAAAACGGCATTCCGGACTCATGTTTCTGGATCATAGTAGAACTCCTCAAAATTAAAAATGGACTTCAACCCAGATGGTAAAATTGGGTTGCTTCTTGTCTTGATCTTTCAAATTTTAATTTTGCAGCCGGGAAGTGCAATCTGGAGTTCCATTCTCTCGCGGCCGTTTTCAAAACAGCAAATGCAAAACGGCATTCCGGACTCATATTTCTGGATCATAGTAGAACTCCTCAAAATTGAAAATGGACTTTGACCCAGATGGTAAAATTGGGTTGTTTCTTGTCTTGACCTTTCAAATTTCAATTTTGCAGCCGGGAAGTGCAATCCAGAGTTCCATGCTCTCGCGGCTGTTTTTAAAACAAAAAATGCAAAATGGTATTCCAGACTCATGTTTCTGGATCATAGTAGAACTCCTCAAAATTAAAAATGGACTTCGACCCAGATGGTAAAATTGGGTCGTCTCTTGTCTTGACCTTTCAAATTTCAATTTTGCAATAGGGAAATGCAATCTGGAGTTCCGTGCTCTCGCGGCCGTTTTCAAAACAGCAAATGCAAAACGGCATTCCGGACTCATGTTTCTAGATCATAGTAGAACTCCTCAAAATTGAAAATGGACTTTGACCTAGATGGTAAAATTGGGTCATTTCTTGTCTTGACCTTTCAAATTTCAATTTTGTAGCTAGGAAGTGCAATCTGGAGTTCCGTGCTTTCGTGGCCGTTTTCAAAATAGAAAATGCAAAACGGCATTCCGGACTCACGTTTTTGGATCATAGTAGAACTCCTCAAAATTGAAAATGGACTTTGGCCCAGATGGTAAAATTGGGTTGTCTCTTGTCTTGAACTTTCAAATTTCAATTTTGCAGCCAGGAAGTGCAATCCAGAGTTCCGTGCTCTTGCGGCCGTTTTCAAAATAGCAAATTCAAAACGACATTTCGGACTCATGTTTTTGGATCATAGTAGAACTCCTCAAAATTGAAAATGGACTTTGACCCAGTTGGTAAAATTGGGTCGTCTCTTGTCTTGACCTTTCAAATTTCAATTTTGCAGCCGGGAAGTGCAATCCGGAGTTCCGTGCTCTCACGGCCGTTTTCAAAACAGCAAATGCAAAACGGCATTCCAGACTCATGTTTCCGGATCATAGTAGAACTCCTCAAAATTGAAAATGGACTTTGACCCAGATGGTAAAATTGGGTCATTTCTTGCCTTGATCTTTCAAATTTTAATTTTGCAGCTGGGAAGTGCAATCCGGAGTTCCGTGCTCTCGCGGTCGTTTTCAAAATAGAAAATGCAAAACGACATTCCAGACTCACATTTCTGGAACATACTAGCGCACCTCAAAATAAAAAATGGACTTCGACCCAGATGCTAAAATGGGGTCTTATCCTCCCTTGGCTTTTCAAATTCCAAATTTGCATCCGGGAAGTACCATTCGGAGTTCCATGCTCTCGCGGCCGTTTCAAAACAGCATTTCCAGAACAACATTTCAGCCTCTCATTTCTGGTTTCAAGAAGCCTACCATGGGTCCATTGACATAACCATTTAATCCAATGAGGAATGCTACAAGTCCATCAAGAAGAAGGCAAATTTTAGGAAGTTTCAGCTACAGTAAAAGGGAAATCAGCTAGAAGACAAAACTGCTACAGTGACTAGCCACTACAAGACAGAATAGGGAAAAGACAAAGGTTTATTTTAAATTGTTGAATATTATGGGGTAGGTGAGGCCCTAATGTAATTGAATCTGATCCACATGATGTAAATAAATCCTATCCATTCATTTGGGCTTTAGAAAACTATAAATAGGGGTCTCCCCCTCATTTGTAGGGGTTGGAGAGCTGTTGTAAAAACATTCTGCAGTAATAGAAAGTAGCATTGCATGATCTATGGGTGTTACATTTTGATTTTGCTCATTATGTGTGCATGGTTCTACCTTCCAAGTTAGTTTTAGTTGTAGTTTCTTGAATGGAAGTGGTAATGGTGATTACTATTACAGTATTTGATGATTTTCCAGCCCATACTTTTGGCACTTGTTGATGGCAAGCTGTTGTGTAAAGTTAGCTTGGGCTTATTTATTTGATTGCTGCAACCTAGTTCACTTGCATGTTCATGATGTGTGTATGCAAACTAAAAATCTGCAGTCCTTAGAAGATTGCACTGGTTTTGTGTAACTGTAGGATCCTCTTGGCCAAGCAAAACCCAGTTTAGGGAGTTTGTCTACTGTAGCAGCCTCCATGATCACTGTTCATTCGTAGTTTCAGATCCAGGAACCTTTTCTCTTCCCTACCCTTTTTCCTTTTTTTTAATAAGTAACCTTAGGCAAGGTTCATTGCACATTGTAAAGCTAAATATGATGTTGAAATGGAGTTCCAGACTGCTGTTTGAACCTGTAGCAAACACTCAGCAACTTTCCCATCTTAAGAACTCTATTTGTAGATCCAACTTCCTCACTTTGTAACTCTTCCGTAAGTCCACCTTGTGATTCCAACAAATCACATAAACAACTGAAATATTCCAAGCACTGTCAAGACCTGACATCCGAGAGACCTTGGGATAGTGTTCTGTAATTTGATTGTGGAAGATTATCTTTCAAGAGAGGTAACGCACCTACGCATTACCTGTGTTGTGAAGTGCATAAAAACACCATCAACATCTTTCTTGGGTAAGTTCAACATCATCAGTCGATTCATTGCAGATTTTGTAGGTATTGTTCGACCTATTACCTTAATGCTAAAAAAGGACCAGATTTTCAAATGGACGGTGGAAGCTAGAAAAGCTTTCAAGCTTATAAAGGAGGCTATTTCTTCTGCTCCTGTGTTGGTAAATCCCGATCTATCAAAAGATTTTATTATGTATGTTTTTGGTGGTGGAAATAGTATTGCCACAATACTTATGCAAAGGAATGATGAAGAGAAAAAGGAGTCCCCTGTTGCTTTCTATTCACGAACCTTGAGAGAGTACGAAGTAAAGTACAACTTTGTAAAAAAATAGGCCTTTTCCATTGTCAAAGTGCTTAAGAAGTTTTGACATTTGATATCGTATAACAAGGTGATTGTTTGTGTAGCGCACCTTAGTGTGCAGAGTATATCATGGAGGGAAAAATCATAGAAAAGAGAGCTAATTGGATCACAAAGATCCTAGAATATGATATTGAAGTCAGACCTGTCAAGACTGTCAAAGGAAAAGTACTGTGTGAGTATCTCATAGAAAATAGTGAAACAATAACATAGATTTAGGCTCCGGAACCTGTGTTTTTGAATGAAGAAACTTCATAGGGTGACTATCTAGAAGATAGAAGAGTCTTCATGTAGACAGAGAGGTATCCGATCAATCTTCCTTCCTTTAAAAGGTGTTTCTATCATTTGCAAAATAGTAATTATGTTCTCTTGGAGGGTGTCTTGTTTAAAATAAATTTTAATGGCGTTCTGCTAAGGTGTGTAAATGAAGAATAGGCCAAGAAAATATTAGATCAATATCACAATAGCCCAGCTGGAGGACATTTTTCTGCAAGGACCACAACAATTAAAGTTATATGTGCTGGTTATTTTTGGCCGACACTCTTCAACGATGCATTTCTACTGATTAGGTCTTGCAATGAATGTCAGTTTCATGTCGGGAGGAGAAAGAATGCTACTATGCCATTAAGGCCTATAGTAGTAGAAGAAACTTTTTCTCAATGGGGCTTAGATTTCATTGGGATGATTAAACCCTTCTCCTCAACTGAACATAAGTGGATATTGAAAGCTACGAATTACTTCACTAGGTGGGTAGAGGTAGTGCCATTTAAAAATGCTACAGAGGTGGAGATTGTTAATTTCCTAGAGGAGTTGGTAGCCAGATTTGGCCCACCTAAAACAATCATTTCTGACAATGCTAAAACATTCCTCGGCTCAAAGATGAGCCAGTTTGCATTGAAATATGGGGTTTTCCTGAAAAATTCTTCTAACTATTATCCCTAGGGGAATGGCCTCGCAGAGTTTACTAACAAAAACCTCATCAGGTCAATAAAGAAAATAGGCTTGAAACACCATAAATAATAGCGTAGGAACCTCCAGACAGTGCTGTGGGTAGACCGAATCATGCCCAAGCAGATACTGAAGACATCTCCTTATGAGATGGTGTACGAGAAGGAGGAATTGCTGCCTATTGCCACTAAAATTCCTGCCCTGCACTTGCTTAAATATTTGGAAATTGAACAAACAGAGTAATGGAGGTGAGGTTTTCTGAGTTACTCGAGGTACAGGAAAAAAGAGAGCATGCCCTTGAGGCGATGAATAGCCGCCAGCAAGTGGTTAAGAAATGGTTTGACAAAAAGGAATTGAATCAAGGGTTGCAATGCGGAGATTTGGTGCTCAAGTTCAATGAGTGTGGAGCAAAGCTCGGTCAACATAGCAAGTTTGACAGCCTCTGGGAAGGGCCTTTCAAAATTACCCAGTGCAAATAGTTCAACTCTTTTGAGCTGGAAGATGAAGAAAGTAATGCCCTTAGTATTCCAGTTAATGGAATACATCTTAATTTTTTTTATTAATCTTGCCTGTGTGAAGGCCGTGTAAATTGTAAATATGTAATTAATTTTTCCTACTTTAAGTTTTGGGTATTCTCGGTGCTTCGTAATAACAACAATGGTACAATAAAAATAAAAGAAAGTATTGTAAATGGGCTAATATTTCTGAAAAGACATATATTATATTTATAAGAGCCAAAAATTTACATTATATTTGGGGGCCAAAGGCCTTGTATCAATATTTACATATACTTGCCATAGAGCGGAGCTTGAAAGTTGAAAAAAAAAATTGGGATTATCTTCATTCTCAAGTTATCAGTGGGAATGACTAACAATCATAGCGACAGGCGGTACGAGCTCGAGGAACACCATTATTTCAAAATCTTCGTACCACTAAAGATTTTGGAAAGGTTCAATGTAGTGGACACGCATGACAAAGTAGCAGCTGACGCAGACCTTGGCACGATGCTCGTCTTGAGTCTCCAGCTCAAAGCCGAACAAGAAGGGCCTGGTTAGAACAATTCCTCCATGCAGTTGCTGCAAGTGAATGTTGCGAGTTGAGGGGATCCCATGATCAAATTGAGCCACTTGCACAATCTGCTCCAGGCTTCTGAGGTAGCGTCGAGAGAAGACCCACTTTGTCAGCTTTAAGATTTTGCATTTGGAAATGTTGATGGCTAGCAACAAGGCGACAAAGTGGGAGTAGATGCTAGTATTCACCCAGTACTTCTCCTCATACTACATGCAATCTTTCCCCAGGACCCACTTGATTGCCTTCATATACAACAGGTTCTTCACACCTGTCATGAGCTTTAAGCGCCTACATCTAATTTTGCCTAATAAAGCAGCTTGAGTCTTCTTGTAGACAAGCCTTACCGGCGTTTCCATGCTGTTTCCTTCTCTAGCTAGAAAATTGAAATTACTTAAGATAAGAAGCTTGCTAAACTAAGAATGCTAAAAAGCCTTGTGATTTTGCAATGCTGCCAGTGGTCTTATTTATAGACTGACTAAGGTTCACCACTCGAGGAAAACCATAATTTCGACTGGGCTAAAGTGTGTAACATTTGCCTCAGTTTTCAGTGCTGCGACGTGTGAGGTGATAGGAATATGCAAGTACAGTTGCAACTTGCTCTATTAAGTTGCCACATTCATTAGAGATTGGCCAGGTGCCAACACAAAGAGCTTCTGTCACATCCAGATCAAGGCAAAATATTAAAGAAAGGCTATTGGGTGATGCGCCCAAGTACGTTCAATAAAAATAGTAAATGCATGAAGCCTACGAAGGGATTTTTGTAGGGTTGTCTTGGTTCATTTTTCAAGAAAATCAAGTGCCACCACATGCGAGAAGATTTTTCTTAAATGAAGAGAGCAATTTTGTAGGTTGGTGTTTCTTTCGCACGTATGAAAGGTTGGTGACGCATAATGACAACTTGGTATGAGTGGCTGGAATGTACCCTTTTCAGTCATTTTTCTTGAAGATAAAAAAGGAAAGGTTAGGCATGCAGGAATACATTTATTGCAAATCATTACTTAAGGATTAAACAGCTAAGGCATTTGCAAGAGGAAAAAAATTCTACAGAAAAGATGAGTCATTTGCGAAGGTTTGCAGAAAAATTCTTGTGGATACCGAAATGGCTGAGATTGCAGAGAACCCAGCTCAGACCTTGGCCCCAACAACTATAGTCGAGCAAATGAGATGAGCGCCCTACGTGCAGCTCTATGACCAAGAGTCTTACACTACTCCAGGCATCCTCACAAAGCCTTGCTGGTCATTCACCCATCCGGTGGACCAGAGAATATTAAACACAATCTCTCACAGAGATCAAGCTTCGGTTATAGAGGATTGGGATAACATCTTTGATCCTGAGCTATCCCAAAATCCTAAGAGCCTTAGGGAGGCCGCATGAGAAATAATGAAGCATATAACTGACTCTTTCAACAAGCGTTTGTTGTTCTGTGGGCTTCCATAGTACATGGTTCCTTTGGTGCACTCGTGCCTAGAGATTGTGGCAGCATGCATGACATACTTTGATGTAAACACTGGAGTGATAAGTGGCAATAACTTCAGGGTAGTCATTAGCCTGGAAGCTATTCAAGATATGTTGTGCGTCCTGCTTCCCTTGACCAGGGAGGTTGAGATTTTTAAAGTAAAAATAATGCAACAAAAGTGGGGAGAGCTCCAAAAGGTGCAACATTTTTATCGCTCCGAGATCAATTAGCCAACAAGTAATTCGGCACCGCCCAAATTCTTTTTTGGTATGAAGGCCCTGAAAGGTGGGTCTTCCTCTATCGCTTCTATGCTAGCATTGGTGTGCGGTTTGGATACAGACAAGCACGTTTTTGAGTTTCAAATGTGCCTCAGCTTCATGTTGAAGAGGAATTCTGAGGCTCTGCTCTTGGATTTTTCAAGAGTTATCAGTGATGGGATTTGGCGGCAGTTGTAAGAATTCCAGGTTGACTCTAGGTTCAGGTATCCCTCCTTCCTGGCCTACTTGATTTTACATCAAAATTCAGATTATTTTTCAATGTTTATGTCTCTGGCTATTTTTGACGAGGTCGGTTTGAGAAAGCTAATTTCGACATGGAATCCTATCATGTCAAAAACCTTTGACTTCTATGCATTCTCGGATTTATTCTTAGCCCCAACTCTGAGGGCTTTGGATGGGGCTGACATCAATATGAACAAGTGCATATCGTCCCGACAGAAGTCCTGGTTGGAGAAACTAATACCACCCTGTGATTGGTTCTTTGGCATGGATTTCACCATACTCCGCGTACCAAATTTTGCCCGGGAGACCTTCCAGCTCCCCCGTTATATTTCAAACAGAGTGCTGGCCCTAGAGGTAATGAGGCAGCTATGTACCATTGATAATGATTACTGGGGGGGAAACACTTAACCTCCTATTTGCTGTTGTGAATCATGTTTGGATCTGTGTCTCTGATCAAGAAGAGGACTTCGAAGATTGATACTTCAGAGATTTTGCTCTGAAAGTTAGGCCATCTCAGGTTGGTGTTGATAGAGGATACTTGGCATTACAACTCGGACAATAACTTATCTGGGGTCGGCATCAAAATCCCACATTCACCTCAGCCCATCTGGGACCTTCGGAGAAATGCCGAAGAGGGTAATTTAAGAAGATATATAGGCCTTGAATATTTTCCTACTGAGGATGATCGACCGCCATAGCTGAATTTTTATTACATTGCGAGGAAAGCCAACCCAAGGTAGAAGATCAACCCATACCTGAACACCCAATTGAGTAAGCTCAATTGAATGTCCGAGAAGGTTCAAAACTTTTGGGTATACCGGCAGGAGACTCTATCAACTGGAAAGCTTGATGAAGAGGTAGCCCTTGATGAAAGATTTGATGATATATGGGAGAATGAGCATCCAAAATTGGAAAGGTCTCTGAACCATTCAACATCCATGCAACACTACAGAAGAGAAGAGATTACCAAGGAGCTTGGGGATTAAGTCACTTAGAATTCCCCTGCCGTTGTCGGGAATCCAATGCAGGAAAAGGATATTGGTAAGCAACCTGCGCAAGAGGAAGACCCACATGCACAAACCTCAGCGCCATCTAGCTCCTCTAAATCAACATGGAAGTGGGTGAGGACTACTAGTGGTTGGAGGTGGGTCATTCTTGACCTTGATGATTTTCCAGAGGAAAAGTGGCAACGGCAACAGACCGAAGAGTCCGATGGAGAGGAAGAGCGGTCGATAGAAGAAGTGGTTGAAATGTCTGCAGCTCTACATGAACCTCAGGTAATATTTCCTCGCTCTTCTCTCTCTACTATGTCTCTAGTCTCTTCTTCATCTGCCCCTTCTTTTTCATTTGCCCCTATTTTCTTTGCCACTCGATATCCCGAGGAGTCTTGTCTTGCCCCTCCTGGTTTCCCACCTTCATCCTCCACCTTTCATCCCTTGCCTGGAATGCAATTTGGTGTAAGTGCTGGGATCATGAGCTAACAATTTTCATCTCCAAGGCCCAGCCCTACATTTGGTGCATCTCTAGTTTTCTCTTACACTGCATTTTCATCCCCTCCCAGCGGCCATTTCATTCCACCTTTCTCCTTGGCTATTATAATGAGGCCCAACAAGTCTTCTGATGCATTAAGTATGCTGTCTTTCCCATTGGCCATCCCTCAGGAGTACCCTTTTGTTGGTGGCCTGGACATCCCTGCCTAGGAATATTTCTCGTAGGTTGATGCAAACAAGAGTGCCCATGCCAACTAGATAAACAAAAGAAGATAGAAAGATGCAACCACGTAGGCAGAGCCCCACTTGCAAACACTATTCAATGAAAGTGAAAATTCCTTGATGTTTGCAAAAATCACTCCTAATGTGATTAAACTGGTAGGAGAAATGCTACCGAGTGATTATTCTGTAAATGATGTCGGGCTAGACTTGTAGCAGGTGCACCCACGAGATAAGGTTGAGTTAATGGAAGAGACCCAGAAAATAGTGACCATTGATTATCTCAAGCTCAACAGCCAGATAAAGAAAAAGGATGATTAGATTGCAGAGCTCAAGGGCAAGGTCGACATTTGGGTCAACAAGTTTAAAGCCCAGAAGAATGAAATGAAGTTCCTGGAGAAAGAGAGGAGTGCCTTCGAAAGTCAAATCAAAGATATGAGCACGAAGATTGTTCCAACTCTCCAATAAGAGGTTGAATTAAGTCGAGCAAACGAAGAAAAGCTCTGCACTGCTAAGTGAGGGAATGAAAGAGCTCCGACAAAACACAAATGATGAAATCAATGAAATGAATGCCAATCTGGAGTTGGAAATTCAAAAGGAAAAATGGGCAGAATTGGCCCTGGAAGAAAGGAAAAAAGAGGTTTCCACTCAGAGGGAGCAGGTGTCCACATTGGGCACAAACTTGTCAGAGCTGAGGGCAAATTTGAGGAGCAGGGAGGCAGAATTGGCTACCCTATAGACCCAACCTATTGCACCCCAGATGAGCTGGTTGGTGATTGCCAAAGAGTTGTATGCATCATATTGGGACAAGGTGAAGTCATTGTGCCTTACTCTTTAGCCCAACTTGAAATTTATGGCGCAAGCGGCTAGCCTTTGTGGAACAATGAGTGAATCAATACAGCAGGTTCAGGAGTTAACTTCTAACAAGGTTCCAGAGGCTAAGATTTTATTGGGCAAGTTGTATACAACATCTGATGAAGCTTTGAGCAGCATGGGAATTGATGACCAAACATCGACGGCCATGGGCGTTAGCATCCTCATCTCTATGCACAAGGCCATTCAATGGGTGGTAGATTGTAGAGCTCAATTGAACCAGGTTACTAGTGACATGCAGGAAAAACTTTCCCGTTTAACTCAGAGAGGCCTCCCTTCACCCTTCATTGCGGATCAGCAGTAGCGGGTGTGGAGAACATTGTTGCATTGATCGAAGAGAAGAAGTAGTACCTTTTTGTTTTTCAATCTTTTGATCAATCTTTGACTGCCGAGGAAATTGAGGGAATAGTGCATCAACTGGGGCAGCTCTTCTTCCAATTGGAATTGGAAATGAAAGCATCAGGCGGATTTCCTTTCAAGGCAAGTATCAATCTAAGGCTGGCTCATGATAATCTGTGAGCTCTCTCTGCACCGTCAAACAAGGTCTAGACCAATCTGTAGGTCGCCCTCTCGAGGTTGTGAGTAGTTTTGGGATGCTGAACCAAAGTTTCTGATGTTCTTCATTCCGCGCGGTGAAATTCCCCTATGAGTCACCAAACTGTTCAAATAAAAACTGCCAAGCCTTTGCCATTTTATTTTTGCCTTGTAGTTGCGCCTTACCTTTACAAATTCTCACTGCTCTCGACGTTCTCCATGTGGTTGCCTCACAAAGCTTTCTTCTTTTGTATCGATTTGCTTTTTTCCAGTATTTGTCTGTGTGCCACGTGGCTTTGTCTGGATGCTTTCCAGGCTGGGCCCGCCTTGTGTTTTGTTTTGCATGGAGCGCTCCATGTGGCTCGCTCTTGGAGCTTTTCACTGGGAGTTTTTTTGACATTTTTCCGAGCTCCGTCTGAGCGACTCGTGGTGATTGCTGCTGCGCCAATTACCTTGGAAATGGTGCTTCACTTTTTGTGCTCGCCTGTTGCCACATTTCTTGTCGTGGTGCCACGTATTCTCACCTGCTGCTGCGTGGTTTTCTGTTCCATGTCATGGCTTCACTGGCATGCTCTTGGTCGATTGATGATCATTGTGGCAGCTCAAGGTGATCTGGGCCGTTGGTCTCTGCTCACGGTTTTTCTTCTCGTGGTGTGTTTTCAAGCAGTGGGCTGGCCAATAAATTTGTCCATGTTTCTTTTTATGAGGTTGTTGGTTATGTTTGCAAAAACTCCCAAGCACTGGGAAGTAGGCCTTTGTAATAGTTTTATTCAATTTGAAAACTCCAAACTGTGCCAAATAAATTTGGCCTTTCTGTTTATTCATGTTTTTCGAGAGACTATTGGTCTGTGCCGTTATCTTCTTTTATTGTATGAATGCCTATTCTTCATCTTTCTATAATCCTTCATAACTCAATAAATGCAGATCATGCTTTTCTTCGACTCTTCTGTGTTAACTAAAAGTTATGCTAAGATTATGTTATGCAAGTTAGAGGGCACTCTTACATTTTAAGTGCTTTTGAGAAAATTAGCTTGATGAACAACAATTTAGTGGTTTTGGCCTTTGCATTCTACACTGTTCTCTAGTAGATTTGTTTAAGACTTTGGTGCATCACCTGTAGTGTAAATTTTATATTTCTGCTATCTTTCTCACCTTTTACTCCCCCCACTAAACGAAGAGCCAACTTTGGTAAAATCCCAGAGGTCACTTAGTTAGTTCACCATGTCCCCCAATAGCTAAGTTTCCCATAAGACTGCTGCTACATGCAAAATTCTGCGTCAACAGAAAGAATTTGTGTAGGAAAAAAAAGTGAGAGATGATGGTTAAGGTGGATTTGAACAAATGACTTTTTTGTCTTAAGTGTTGAAAACTCTATCAAACAATGGGATCTTGTTTTCCTAAGAGTTGAAATTGAAGAAAAATAACTAAAGACTAAAATCAACCCCTTACAAAAGGAATGAAAAGATAAGAAGAATAATTTATCGTCAATGAAAAAGAGGTTAGTCTACTCTAAAAATAGTTCCAACGTGTATGGATGGGTACATTTAGGCTAGGCATGTTCCTGTTTCAAACCTAAACATGTTGAAATAGTTAGAGCTACATTGGATCGACGATATCCCTTAAGAGTCCAAAGTACAAAAAGGTAGCAATATTTGACGGGCTATTACTCAAATACCGTGACACTTGTAGACACCTAAAAATGGCCTAGAGCCGCAAACCACATTTTTCTATATCATGCTTTGTATCAACATAATTAAAATAATTAATTATGTCCTATAGTCCAATGTTAACTATTAGTTGAATAATTCTTAATTATTTAATCAATTCAGGTCTTTTATTCCTCTTGACTATTTAAATGAACTACATTTATTATTTAAATACGTCGTTAATTACTTATGTCACTCTATAGTTAAATAAATTCCTAAATTTATTTAATTATTAGTAGTCGATTACTTCCTCATGATTATTTAAGTAAATAAACTTTATTTTTTTAATACCTCATAAATTATTTATGTGTGCTCATAATTAAATAAATTCCTATTATTTATTTAATTATTATCCTCTTCAAATTTCTTTCTAATTTTAAATAAAATCATATTTAAAATTACACACTTTCTAATTTTCCTCCACAATTGAATAATCTTAATTATTAAATTGTCTTTTTGATTTTCTTTCTAAATTTAAATAAAAACATTTTATTTAAATTGGCAATTTCCCTCTTTCCAAGTAAATGATTTTAAATTATTATTATTTACTCTCACATGAATTCACCATTTCAGAATTAATTTAAAATATTAATTTCAAAATAACATTTCTCTCCACAAATTAAGTTATTTCTAAAATAACTTGATTTTCTAACTCATCCTTTTTCCACTTACTAATTTTTATCTCAGTGTCAAAACTAATCTCATTCCTTCATTTAATTTTTTAAATTAAATCTTGTCCACTCAATTTGAATTTCATCCTAGAGTTGCCCTAACTCTAATTAAGGGGTTGCTATTTTGAATCTTGACCACAAATTCTAGGACATTTATCAATCTTTAATCTCATCCATCCATACAAAATTGCATTTTTTATAAAATGGCAATTTTGTCTCCATGTCAAAATCTCTTAAGATCTCTGATTATTATTTATTAATATTTTTGTTTTCTTGAATCTTACATTTGTCATCTTAGCTATTTGCATTCTAGAATTAAGTTTCTTTTGCAACAATACTTAGGAAATCCTTCAAAGCTTTTTTTAGGGCTAGGAATTATAGAATTTTCTCACACAAAATCTGAGGGCACTCATTATCACAACAAAGTTAGAAGGTGCAAAGGAAAGTCAACCGTGAAGGAGGAAGTATTGGGTGAGACTGTTAAATTATTCTCCTTTCTTGTTTTCTCCTATGCATTCTATTGATTTGTGGATTTTAATAATATATGCATGCATGTGTATGTAATGAACCATCTATTTTGTAGAAAATCCTCATTACATTGGTGAACCTGATGTCCTCATTAACACACGTTTTTGCAGATTTTCGTACGGCTTGTGGTTTTATTTTTGTAGGTACAGGTACATAACGACACAATTGACAGACCGTGCGACACAAATGATCTGTTGTGCCACATCTGACTTTGCGTGCAACACATTCGCTCTATCACACCGTATTTGAATGCCCGAGTGACACAATTGACCTATTGTAGTGCATTTGCCTGCCAGCCTCTGAACCGCAAACACCATCTAGCTTTGCATGCGATGCATTCACTTTGCTGCACCACATTTGACTGATCGAGTGATACAACTGACCTATTGCAACACATTTTCTAACCTTCGAACCACAAACGCTATATCGAGTCGCATGTGCTCTGTCGTGACACAATTGACTATTAAGATTTTTTTTTTCGAATTTTCTTTTTTTTTTTGCAGTTTTTCCTATTTTTCTCTTCTAGATTAGAAATTTTCCAGGATACTAATCTGTTTGTTATAGTGTGTGTCTAGTTGGAATTAGTTAAATTTCATTTTTAGCTTTTATTCTATTTTTTCCAACAATCATGCATTTTTTTCACTCATTAGTAAAATGAACAAACACGCATGTGCATAAGGTTAGAAAGAACAATACATATTTCTTTTTTTCATGGGTTTAAAATTAACTGCTAGTTAGACAATACTACAAATGGTTAAAATGAACACCATGTTTTGACAAATACTACAAACAGTTAAAATGAACCCCATGTTTTTTTTTTATGTTTGTCAACACATTTCATTTTGGGCTTAAAATGATCATCATGCGAGTGTGAGTGAAAATATTCATGTTCTCTCTCTTTGTTTTTAAACAAAGATTGATTGAACTATGAATAAGTTGGCTTGATTTTGTTAAGCTTTAGAAATTGGGCCTACTTTGGTGGGAAAAAGTACTCACTCCAAAGCAACTCAAACCGAGAACATGCTAAAGCCAAGTGACGCCCAACCGGTATATAAATTTTAATGTTAAGGAAAGCTTAGCATTATAGAACTTCCTATGGACTAGCAATTGTCTCCCCAGTACCCTTGTGGTGCGTTGAAACCTGTAGAGCGTAACCTCTACAGACTGTGATGATAATGCCTCTCGCGTGGTCTTCTGAATGGGTTCCCAAAATAAATCCTTTGTTTTAAAAAATCACAAACCTTCTATTCATTGGTGCAACAACGGTCATTGCCAAGGCACCCGCACCTGTGCAGTTTTTTAGTAGAAATGATCAATCTTCCATGAAATTTTCATGGAGGTTTGAAGCTTGGTTGACCTAAGAAGTGAGTGCACTATAAGGGGATCCCATGGGGCCAAGCTTCTGAATTTATTCAATAAAGATATGCGGTTTGTGGGATCCATAAGAATACTATCCTTGTAGCCTCAGGATTTTTGTAAAATGACTTCTATATGGTTGATTTTTTTTTTTACAACACCATTTATTTTCCAATTGTTTTCAGACAAACTCAACAAATGAACATCAAACTTGCCAAAATATGAGACAAATTGGTCAAACTATTGAAATTTATTCTGAGCCGTAATCGCTCTCTTGAGCTGCAATCATCCTGTCAAACCACACTTGCTCATTTTTGAGTTGCAATCGCTGTGTTGAGCTGCATTCAAAACTTTAAACATCGCAATTGCCATATCACACCACATTTTCCTGTTCATATGCCGTGTATACCATATTGAACCATAATTGCTTATTCCCGAAACACAATTGCTCTATCACACTGCATTGGCCATCTGAAACACCACATTTTCCATTGTGTATAAAACCTGCTAAACACTGCAACACATCTTCCATATTGCAACGTATTTTCCAAAATTTGAGATGCATCTAACTACTCTGTAACACATTTTCCTTCGTGCGATGCAATTTACTTTTGGAATGACGCATTTGATACTGCAACATATTTGAAACCTAAAACGATGCATTTTCTTTTCAACTCAAAACAAATATTACAGTTGGAAACCTGAGACCAAGCATTTGTAAACCTCTATTTTTCCAACAGTCTTTGTCCAAAACAAGGAGAAAACTTGTCTGAGTCATCCATTTTTCATTTTTTTTGTTTGCATTTAGCTTACAATCCACCATCATCTTCAGCATACGCAAAATCTTAAGTCCTCAAATTTGCACAATTTAGGATAGGAAAAATTTCCTTACTTTGTCAAACCATTGTCTCAAAAAGTAAATTGTCATTGAACCAAATCAAATGAATCAATCCTTAATCTTTTTCCTCTAGTGAGCTATTTCCAAATCATAAGTCTAGTGTGGAAATCTCACCTTGTCATTTTTTTATCTTGTCCTTAAAACTAGTGTTTTGACAATCCAAATTGAGACATTGGCCAAACTTTGAATGGTCAGTAACCCTTTCCTAGGAATATTTTGATGTAATACACTCATTTTAGTCTTCATTACCACTACATTTGACATTCCTTTTTGTCTTTAGTATCAGTTTTCATAGTCTTAGTCTCATTCCGCCCACCATCATGTCTTCAAGCCATCATGACATGCTTGCTAGTCGAATTGAATGCCAATTCATTAGTAATGGTCAAGAACAACTCTCTAGGAACTTCAAAATACTATACCTCCAATCCACATCCAAATTTACAACCCCTGGCTCTCCATCCATCTATCCCTCTTACCAAAAACCTATAATTCCTAGTCTTTTGTTTGTTTCCCCTCCCTATCACAAATATTTTAACACAAATCTTGTCATTCATCCACAACAAAAATCCACCTATTGTCCCCACCCTAACATTGATAGGGGAAACCAACCATCCATTAATCCATTCCAAGCCTCCACATCATATCTTAGTCCTTCATCTTATCCTACTCCTCCACTCAAGTCATATCCTAATCCTACATTCACATCCTATCCTAGTCCTCCATCCACGCCATATCCTTGTCATGCATCCATGCCCTATTCTAATCCTTCATCTCATCGTAGTCCTTCATCCACTAACCCTTTCAAAACCTCCATGTCATATCCTAGTCCATTATACACCAATCCATTCCAAGACACTCCATTTTTTCATGAAAACATATCTAGTCATGGTCTCCAAAGTACCATCTTCTTACCTACACTTGAGGATACATGTCAAGAGGCAAGTCCAAAGCATGACATCATAACATCATTGTCTTGTCTAGATCAAAGTAGTCCATTGGACCCCATCTTTACATCCATTAAAGAAGTCCTCCTAGACAATCATGGCATACCAAAGACACCTATCCTTGGTCAAGAGACCATCCAAAACCATGTCATTCAAGATGAACCTATCCTTGGTCAAGACCCTATTTTTGATCATGTCATTCCAACTGAGCCCATCCTTGATCAAGACACTACTTTTGAAGAAGTCCAAAATGATCCACTCTTTGACCTTTATACCCTTCATGATGAAACACTTGAAGATGACCCTCTCCAAGCATCCAACATTAACACTACCAACAATGAGACACTTGCCTCCATGGGACACATAAATGATCTAACACTACAAAAAGAGTCTCCTAGCATGGACATATTTGCAAATGATCAAGCTATAACTGAATTCAGTGGGGTCTATGACAATGACCATGAAGACGGTTTCGACATCAACTTTGAAGCACCAACAGAAACATCAGAATCTGATATGTTAGAAAATCAAACTTAAGATGTCGGTCAAAAATTTGTCCAACATGTCAATGAAGCTACACCATCCTATCAATTACGATCATCTATCTTTTTTAGAGCAGGATTTCTTGCAGATGAGAATATTGCGAGCATTAATTTCCACAATAAGGATGGGTTAGCATCTTGCTTCCACAGTAACAAGTACCCCATCGCAATTTTTTTTTGGTCAGAACATGAATTATCAGGGAAAATGATTAGGCCTACATGAGAAAGGAATTTTAAAACCCGTTCAAGTTCAAACACATTACGAACATCAAGGTCTTGGCTATTCACCAGTCAAAACATCTAATGATTTTAGTTTTCCCTCCTCGATATTTGGGGCAGCTTTATCAGGTACACACATCAAAATGGGTATCATGAGTAGTCCTTGTCATAAGATTTTTGCTAACACCCCTTCCCTCCACACCCAAAACCATCATTCTATCATGAATAAGCCTTCCATTTGGAACCAACAAAAGTCTTACAAATACAAAATCCAAAATCACATGTCAAAGATTAGGGAATCAATCAAAAATACAAGTGGACAAATGAAGCTAAAATGGATCCCAAAACAAAATGGGTCAAGTCAAGAAAATAATGAATTAGGGAAAGAAAATATTCCAAAATTCAATCAAAATGTGGAGCCACCACACAAGAGGATTCCCACATATAATACATGTCTACCTCCGTCAAAATGGCCATAAAAAAAGACATATAAAAATGTTGGTTCCAAACAACATCCTAACACAACACCTAAAGTTTGGAGAATAATAATCAATACATCCAAACATCCAACCAAATCGTCCATGTCCACCATCATCCATCATAATCCTACATCATCCTTAAAGTCCAGACATCCCATGTCACAAATCCATCGCATCTTGGTAGCAACTCTCTATCATAAGGACTCTCATGGTACTCTATCGCGATGTGCATATTTTGATAAGACCAACTCTAGTATCAACAAGGATCACAATGAAATCGATCAACTATATGCAAGTGATATCATCCTAACAAGGCAACTACTTCATAAAGTTCATTATTGACATGTCATGGCACCAAACTCTACATTGGCATCGTTAAAGGCTTCAACAGAGTCAGTGGTCATCTAAAGCATCAACGCTATCCAAAAAAACTCAAAAATACAAAAATATTAAAATTCAAAAAATCATCACCTTGATGAAAACTTGGCAAATAGGCATCATGGTGACACCAAAATAAATAAATTTAAAAATTCCAAAAAATAGTAAAGAGGAAAATTTCGTCCAATAGTGAAAACCTGGTAAACAGGCACTCTGGATAAGTACCATGATGAAAAATTGGCAAACAAGTGTCATGTGTAGAATGAATCATCTATGTGGACCATTACACTTGGGGGCAAGTCGTCTCATCTTCCATGCCCTTCACATGAAATTTATTATGAAATTTCCATCTATCCATCCAAGCCCTATCATTTCCATCTATTTTCCCACCTACTTTTGATAAGGACTAAAATACAAAGATAGGTCATGCTTTGGGAAATGTTTTGACATGTCTATCCTTTGACCATACCCTATTACATATCATTTCATTACCATCATAGCCTCATGTGACATTTTCATTAACAACTATATTATAATAGTCCTCATGTCTCCTATCTTTTACCAAAGCCATCCATTGTCCTTTTATACCTATCACCCATCTTGGTTTCCCTTGTCAATGGTCTAAATATCCTCTGTCATCCCATCTAGTCCTCACCAAGTCATTCCAAATACAACAATATAGAAAACCTAGACCATCATCCAAAACATTCCTTGGCTTTGTCCCTTGCTTTGCTGTAGACTTTTATCCTCTTGTCATATCATTGTCATCTTCACGTTGTTTCGGGATGTGTCCTTCCCATGTCAAACAAAGTTGTCATTGTCATCGTCACTTATCAATTGGTATTCAGCTTGACTAGCAACAAAATCATGGTTGTCCTTGGATTTATGTGCATCTACATCATTCACATGCATTGGCCACAATTTCCATAAAACATCAAAAAGTCATAATTTTTTTGGAAAAAGTCTTGAAAAAGGTCCTAAAAATTAGAAAAAGTCATGAAAAAAAGTCCTAAAAAATCATAAAAAGTCCTAGAAAAAAGACCTAAAAATTGAAAAATGTTTTGAGAAAACACAAAAACATTCAAATCAGTGTCAAAATCCCAAAAATAGAGTCAAATTCAGTCATATTCTATCAGTCCAGTTAATCACGTCAATCCATCTTTATCCCGTCCGAACTACGTTGTCTCTACACATTTTCTATGTAGGCATGGCTCATCTTTGAGTTCCTGAGACATTAGGTCAGTCCTTTTAGGTTTGTCAAAATAAAATCATAAGTCAAACATGGTCACATCAGTCAAATAAAGAAGACATATTCAGACTTGACAAAAGACAGTCATTCAAGCATCAACGCCAAAATTGGTCAAAATCAAGACAACATAAGCCAATGAATCATATTGTCAAAATCAGTCAACTTCCCAAAACATTAGTCAAAATGTCGATCTCGTCACTTTTTGGTAATCTTCAAGATGTGCCCTTCTTGGATTTGGACCCCGTCAAAATCTCATTTTCCTTTTCAGGATGTGTCCTTCTTAACCTTAGGGATCGTCAAACCATCAAACCATCAAAACTGTCAAACTATCAAACAATTAATCTTCAACAAACAAACATTGGCAATACAATTAAATGTCTATTAATTTTTGGCTATTTTATCTTATCTTTTTATTGACCTATCTTTTGGTCATGTTAGTAGCTACCTCGAGGATGTCCCATTAAGGAGTTAGAGGTACGATGATGTCTCATGAACTATTTTGTTTTTCTTTGACTTCTTTCTGTGGATTGTCTTAACAAAAAGACTAGGGAAAATTGGCCTCTATTATGAGTTAGGACATTATTTGTCTACGACCACCTATCTTGCAAGTGGATGACCTTGCACACCTTGGTCTATGTCATACCCTAGTGTTTGTTGTCCATTTGTGTCATTTTTTACCGCCCAATGATGATTCAAGCAACACTTATTAGTAATTTGGCAAATGTTGAAGGATTCTAACATGCATTTCTTTGTCCACATTAACTTGCATCTCCTTACCCATATCAAAATCCATGTATTCTTTCCTAACATTCATCTTTTTCTCTCTAACATTTCTTCTAGTCTGCATCATTATCATCCTTATCTATCTTTCCTATACACTTTTGTCTTTCATCTTCCAGTCCTTTCATCCATTTTGAGAGCCCACTCATATTCTCGGAACCCAACTATCCTCTCGAGGGGGCATACCGCAATCCTCCTCGTCATTCTTCCTCATCCTATTTTGTACTGGGGCATATTTTTGACTTATTTTCTTTGCCATAATACGACAAGCTGCATTATGACAAAGAGGGGCAAATGTAGACACATAAAAATGGCCTAGACCCACAAACCACATTTTTCTATATCATGGTTCGTCTCAAAATAATTAAAACAATTAATTATGTCCTATAGTCCAATGTCAACTATTAATTAGATAATTCTTAATTATTTAATTAATTATTCAAGTCTTTTATTCCTCCTGACTATTTAAAAAGATTACATTTATAATTTAAATATGTCGCTAATTTCTTATGTCACTCTATAAAGAAATAAATTCCTAAATTTATTTAATTATCATTAGTCCATTACTTCCTCATGATTATTTAAATAAATAAAATTTATTTATTTAATACATCATTAATTATTTATGTTTGCTCATAATGAAATAAATTCCTATTATTTATTTAATTATTATCTTCTTCAACTTCTAGTTTTAAATAGAATCATATTATAAATTGCCCACTTTCTAATTTTCCTCCACAATTGAATAATCTTAACTATTAATTTGTCTTTTTTACTTTCTTTCTAAATTTAAATAAAAAACATTTTATTTAAATTGACAATTTCCCTCTTTCCAAGTAAATAATTTTAAATTATTATTATTATTTATCGTCACATGAATTCACCATTTCAGAATTAATTTAAAATATTAGTTTCAAAATAGTATTTCTCTCCACATATTAAGTTATTTCTAAAATAACTTGATTTTCTAACTCGTCATTTTTCCACTTACTAATTTTTATCTCACTGTCACAACTAATCTCATTCCTTGATTTAATTTCTTAAATTAAATCTTGTCCACTCAATTTGAATTTCATCCTAGAGTTGCCCTAACCCTAATTAAGGAGTTGTTATTTTGAATCTTGACCACAGATTCTAGGGCACTTATCAATCTTTAATCTCGTCTGTCCATACAAAATTGCATTTTCTATAAAATGCCAGTTTTGAATTCATGTCAAAATCTCTTAAGATCTTTAATTATTATCTCTTAATATTTTTGTTTTTTTGAATATTTCATTTGTCATCTTAGCTACTTGCATTCTAGAATTAAGTTTCTTTTGTAGCAATACTTAGGAAATCCTTCAAAGCTTTGTTTAGGGCTAGGCATTATAGAATTTTCTAACACAAAATCTAAGGGCACTCATTATCACAACAAAGTTATAAGGTGTAATGGAAGTCAGCCATGAAGGAGGAAGGATTGTGTGAGAGTGTTTCATTATTTTCCTTTCTTGTTTTCTCCTATGCATTCTATTGATTTGTGAATTTTAATAATATATGCATGCATGTGTTGCTAACCATCTATTTTACAGAAAATCATCATTACAACACTTAAAAAATCTGTCTAAGCCTATGGGATCCTATTGAGACCCTCTTCAATAACCTCTGTCATTTTTTGCTATCTCAGAGGTGTTTTTCTATGGTGACGAGTTTTTAGTTGAGGAAAAAGTTGTTAGATGCAAGTAGTGTAAAGTTGTAAAGTGGCGCAAGTTTTCTTCTGCAACTCGTACGACCAAACAGACTATTAAAAAAAATCTGGATGGGTACGTTTATGCTAGGCATGGTCCTCTTTTACACCCAAACATGTCGTGTCACTTCGAGCTACATTGGACCAACGATTTCCCTTAAGTGTCTAAAGTGCTAATAGACAACAATCTTTGACGGTATATTACTCAAAAATTGTGATTCTTACAAAATATTCATCTAAGGCTATGGGATCATGTTGGGACCCTCTTCAATAAACTCTCTCATTTTTTTCTATCTCGAAGGTGTTTTCCTATGGTGACGAGTTTTCAGTTGAGGAAAAGGTTGTCAAATGCAAGCAGTGTAAAGTTGCAAAGTGGTGCAACTTTCGTTCTGCAACTTGTACAACCAAAAAAATTGTTCCAACATGTCTAGATGGGTACGTTTAAGCTAGGCATGGTCCTCTTTTGCACCCAAACATGCCGAATCCGTCTAAGATACATTGGACCAATGATTTCCCTTAAGATTCCAAAGTGCTAAAAGCTAGCAATCTTTGACGGGCTATTACTTAGAAAATGTGATGCTTATAGACTCTTCGTCTGAGGCTATGAGATTGTGTTGAGACCCTCTACAATAACCTCTATTAGTTTTTTCTATCTTGGATTTCTTTTCTTGTGGTGATGAGTTTTCAATTGAAGAAAAATTTATCAAATACAAACAGTGTAAAGTTGCAAAGTGGTGCAACTTTCATTCTACAACTCGTATGACTAAACAGACTGTTCCAACATGTCCAAATGAGAATTTTTATGCTATGCATGGTCATCTTTTCACCCAAAAATGTCGAACCACTTTGAGCTACATTGGACCAATGATTTCCCTTAAGAGTCTAAAGTGCTAAAAGACAACAATCTTTGATGGGCTATTACTCAAAAACCATGACACTTATAGACTTTCCATATAGGAATATGGGATCATGTTGGGATCCTCTACAATAAAATCTCTCGAGTTTTTCTATCTCGGAGGAATTTTTTCATGGTGATGCATTTTTTAGTTGAAGAAAATGTTGTCAAATGCAAGTAGTGTAAAGTTGCAAAGTGGTGAAACTTTCGTTCAACATCTCATACGAACAAATAGACCGTTCCAACACGACTGAATGGGTACTATTATACCATTCATGGTCCTCTTTTGCACCCAAACATGCTGAATCACTCTGAGTTACATTGAAACGATGATTTCCCTTAAGAGTCCAAAGTGCAAAAAGGAAACAATCTTTGATGGGCTATTACTCGGAGTCTATGACACTTAAGAAATATTCATGTAAGACTACGAGATAGTGTTGGTACCCTCTTCAATAACCTCTCTCAATTTTTCTATCTTAGAGGTGATTTCCCATGGTGATGATTTTTTCATTGAGTAAAAAGTTGTTAGATGCAGACAGTGTAAAGTTGCAAAGTGGTGCAACTTGTATGACCAAATAGACTGTTCCAACATGTATCGATGGGTATGATTATGCTATTCATGGTCCTCTTTTGTACCAAACACGCCGAATCACTCTGAGCTATATTGGACTGACGATTTCCCTTAAGAGTCCAAAGTGCTAAAATGAAGCAATCTTTGACAAGCTATTACTCATAAAATGTGTGACCTAGAAAAAAATTGTTTGAGTCTACGAGATCATGAAGGGCCCTTCTATAATAACCTCTCTCAATTTTTGATATCTCTAAGGTGTTTTCCCATGGTGTTGAGTTTTTAGTTGATGGAAAAAGGGTCAAATAGATGTAGTGTAAAGGTGCAAAGGGGTTTAGGGTTCATTCTCTTCTTGTGAGTAAGTGAATAGTTGAATCATTTACTCAAATACACTTAAGTCATGAACTACACTCATGAATACAAAGTATATTCATGAAAACACATAGGTTGTAAAGTATACATTGGAATACTCATAAGTGACAAACTATACACATAAGTTGTAAAGTATAAAATTGAATACACGTAAAGTATGCATAATACACATGATATTATCATTCAATATTTGTTATCAAATATAGGATTTATAAAATTCCATGTAGGCATACAACAAACAACCCTAATACATAGTCATTTCCTAGTAGAGGAAGGAAATAGATCACACGTTGCTTTCGCGATTGACACACTCTTCCACAACAATAGCATGTTGGTGTTATAGATTGACAAGCACCTGTGCAAACCATCAAGGTAGCAGTTAGACTACATACAATAGAAAATATGATTATAATAGAAAATCTATATTATTCTAAATAACCTAAATGATGATGAAATGGTAATGAAAACTAGAAAAGATTCTTAGAATAAAAAATCTATATCATTCTAATCTATCACATACCTTTTCCAAAGGATTAGATCTGGCTATTGTACCAGTAGCTCCATGATCAATCACTCCAAGAACATCACAATATACTTCGAATGAAAAATATATATGGTCACAATAGAAAAGATGCTTAGACTAATAAATCTATATTATTCTAAAAATCTAAATGATGATGAAATGGTAACGAAAACTAGAAAAGATGCTTAGAATAAAAAATCTATATTATTGTAATATGTCGCATACCTCTACCAGAGGAACAAATCTAGATATTGTTGCAGTAACTCCATGATCAATTGTGCCAAGAACATCTCAATATACATCGAATGCCAAATCTATATGATCACAAAAGAAAATATGCTTAGACTAAAAAATCTACATTATTCTAAACAACCTAAATGATGATGAATTGGTTATGAAAATTAAAAAATATGGTTAGACTAACAAATCTATATTATTTTAATTTGTCACATACCTCTGCCAAAAGATCATAGCTAGCTATTTTTGTAACAACTCCATGATCAATCATGCTAGGAACATCACAATATACTTCAAATGACAAATCTATATGATCACAATAGAAAAGATGCTTAGAATAACAAATCTATATTGTTCTAAACAACCTAAATGATGATGAATTGGTAATGCAAACTAGAAAATATTCTTAGAATAACAAATCTATATTATTCTAATCTGTCGCATACATCTTCCAAAGGATAAAAGTTGTCTATTGTTGTAGTAGCTCCATGATCCATCATGCGAGGAACATCACAATATAGTTTGAATGACAAATATATATGATCATAGTAGAAAAGATTCTTAGACTAATATATATATATTATTCTAAACAACCTAAAGGATGATGAATTGGTAATGCAAACTAGAAAAGATGCTTAGACTAAAATATATATATTATTCTAAACAACCTAAATAATGAACCTTAGTAGATAGAATATATCAAAATGTGATGAACAATATCATACCTATCCCATACAACAAATCATTCACTACTCAAGTTTTCCTGAAGGGTCATCTCTTACCTTCAAAGTTTTCAGTAATGCTTCATGATAAACACTACTAATTGTCCATAGTTCCTCTTTTTTTGGTCTAGCATGATGTCTCAATAGCTTAACATTTGTTGCTATAACAAAGTACGAATATATGAGAATGGTTTTTTGTTTCTCATAGTCTTCAAATGCGGGTACATGTCATTCTTTCTAATCATACATGTTTACAACCAGGTTCTTAAAACAACAACTGAACATGTATGATCATAATTTTTCTATCAACATCTAAATATACTTAGAATAACAAATCTACACTATACTAAACAACCTAAATGATGATGAAATAGTAATGCAAACTAGAAAACATGCTTAGAATAAAAAATCTATATTACTCTAAACAACCTAAATGATGATGAAATGGTACTACAACCAAGTTTGAGAAACAATAAATGAACCTATAGGATACATGAACCCATCATCATTTTTCATCAGTTGTGTTAGATTTTTCTTTCCCTATACACATCATGCCAATTGATACTCTGATAACTCTTCATTTTTCTGCGGTGCTACAACCACATAGGCATGTCTTGGCTGTACAAGATCTGAAATATGGTCGTAGTCAAGTGATATTTCCATTTCATCTTCTAATGAGGATTGTGCTATATATAAATGGGTTAGGTACTATGGAATCCAAGTATGTACCCACTCACTTGAGTCGCACTAATACCAATCACACTGAATACAATTCTAACCAAAACAAGACATCTCTCATGTCCATATGGTCCATGCACCCACATTTGAGCTTCAAAATGCATGCATCTTTGAAGAATCTCCAATTTGTCTCCTAGTGTGCCCTCCTCAACCAACCAAAAGAACCTACACACTTGTGAATCAAGTGTCCCTCCTCGCGATAATGCATAAGTACACTAATCAAAAATAGAACATGCAATATTGAATGTTGAAACACCTTTGATCTTCATTTGTTCCTTAACCAAATCTCTCTTCACACATGCACCCGCACCATCATGCTTTCCTTTTCCATGCCCATCTTTGAAAAAAATCCAAATATATGGTACACCCCTCTCTATATGCATCCTACTCAACCAATAAAACATGCGAGCATTCTTGAATTTCCCTGTACAATTATTTGACCAAATCAAATGTTGACCCGTTGCAATACATTTTTCCTATAATAACTCAAAAAAGTTTTCAAAACAATGTTGTACAAACTCAAATGAATGAGATCTATCATCACTCATGTAAAAATGGTACTCCCTGATTATCTTCCCATCCTCTTTTGTGCTATCAAGGACATGCCTATATGTTATATGGACAAAAATAACAATTTGAATAGAATTATAATATTGTGATTGAACTTCATTTTGTGGTTGCAATGTGTAATTTCTAGCAAAATCAACTATAGATATAATAGTTCCAATGGGGAGAGAGTCCTTACACATCCTGAATTGTCGATCCAACCACTATGACCTATGCACATGCCTTGCATACTTATAGAAAATATTTTTCTTAAAATCAGAAATAAAATCAGAAATACTTACCTCTCTTGCAAACAACTTGCATCTAGAACCCTCACCTACATTATTCAATGTGTATTTGACTGTCTCAAACCTTATTTTCTCGACAATATTGTTACCAAAATTATGATCGCTACCCTCATGAAAGCATGTTATAAACTTTGATAAACCACCACATTACAAACATGTTTCATTTAAAAAATTATTTCTATAAAATAAGTAATCATCACCTCTAATGCATAAAAAATGAATCTAACAAGTCCCTAGATGACTTGGGAAGTTGCATTGCATGACTCTCCTGCAACATTTCATCAGTATGAATAGAAGAAGGAATATGGCATAATAATTCATGATTGAAAAATCAACATGGTATTTACAACATGTATTATGAACATTAATAGGTACACAATAAAATGGCTTGCAAGACTCTAGATCCCTTTGTGAGACTTGCAAATTTTGATGTTCTTGACAAAATTGTGTGGCTCCATTCCAAGAAATGTTTAGGATGCGGTGCATGATCTTGATTACCAATTCGTAATTTTAAAACATCCTTTACATTCGGCGATAGTCTAGAGTGAGATTTCCAAAATTGTTCAACTTGCATCTTTACATTATTAGTTAGCTTCTTATCAACACATGGAAGCATCCACTAAAATCCCACATATCATTTTGAAGAGGACTATTGAGTCTTCTTATTCTTGAGAGTGCTTTATTCAATGTTTTACTATCTAGATTTAAATAAATACAATTTTGTCTCATTAAACAAGCCTTTATCAAATGATGGCTTACTATTGAGGTTGTGATCAATCTATGAGCAACCCTTTTATATTTTTCCTTACTAGTCTTTCCAATAGAGGTAGGAGCACTAAAAATATTTTTTACAATAATACTATTTTTTTCTGATTTTTTGGTGACACAAATCTTCAATTTGTTTAATAATGGTCTCATTTCGTAAATATTAAGTAATTGCGCAAAAAATTGACATTGTTCGGTTAATTTCTTATCAAAAATGTATTAATTGAACATTTTGGTAGCCCACAAATGAATTGTTCATTGTGACATTTTTCCTTGAATATTTTCTATTACATTATCATCTATTTCAAGCAACCATTTAGGGGTTCTTGTGTAATTAGGTGTTGCATAAGGTTCATTTTTAACATTTTCATTTTCAAGTTCAATGCTATTAACATTTTATTCTCACTATTTTTCAAAATTTTCAATAACAATCTCATTTTCAACAACATTTTCATTTTCAATAACAATTTCATTTTCAACAACATTTCCATTTTCAATAACAATTTCATTCTCAATAACATTTTCAACAACATTTTCATTCTTAGTGTTGTTCACATTTTCAATTTCAATTTCCACATTTTCAATTTCAATATGATCAATATTTTTAATTTCTATTTCATCTTCACTTGAATTAAAATTTAATAGTGCAAATGAATCTTCAATTTGAATATTTTTCATACCTTGTTTTATTTTCCTTTGACTTTCTCTATCTTTTGCTCTGTATGCTTTAATTTGATATGTAGCTAGTTTCCTTTTACCTTTTTCTCTTATGGTGACTGCTGCTCCCCATTGCACAAACACAAACACACACACAAATGGTTGTAATTGTAGAAAAATAGTAAGAGAATTTTCCAAAAGTAGAATTTTGTTTGATATAAACAATAATCACAAGAATTTCACGACAAAAAGAATATAGGGACCATTGAAATACTCAAAATGGTCCCATTTTTGTATTTTATATAACTTAACAAACGAATATATGATTCAAAATGGATATTATTTTTGAAACATATATTTGTTATGTCTTGCACGAGTAGATGTGACCTGAGATCCAATAGCCAAGGAAACAAATATCCGTTATAAACAAATATCTGTTTACTCTAGTGGTAAGAATTATTATATGTTAAATATATATATACTTATTATATATATTCATATACTATATTAATTTATTATATATATTTATATAATATATACTATATATTAATATATATTATATATTAATATTACATTGTGGCTCGTGCAAGTCTATAATTATAACCTATAAAAAAAATGGATATCTGTTCATAATGGATATCTGTTTACTTTAGGTTTTAGAATTATTATTTATGACTATGATATATATTTGTTATATATCAATGTACATTATATATTAATATTACATTAATATTATATTAATATATAATATATATAATATATTGATATATTAATATACAATATATATTAATATTATATCTATATATAATATATATTATCCCACTCTCCCTCCCCCTCTCTCCCAATCTCTCTCCTCCCTATCTATCTATCTATCTATCTCTCTCTCTCTCTCTCTCTC
>CM021104.1:238358396-238455983 GCA_007115665.2 Sequoiadendron giganteum | reverse complement strand
CACTCTCCTCTCTCTCTCTCCCCACTCTGCCTCTCTCACCTCTCCCTCCCTCTCTCCCTCCCTCTCTCCCTCTCTCCCTCTCTTTCCCTCCCTCTCTCCCTCCCTCTCTCCCACACACTCTCTCTCCCTCTCATGTCTTTCTCTATCTCCCTCTCTCTCTCTCCCTCTCTCCCTTTCAGGTCTCTCTCTCTCTCTCTCTCTCTCTCTCTCTCTCTCTCTCTCTCTCTTTTCCTTTCTTTAATATATGATGATTAAATATATGTATTAAAGACCTGAGAGGGAGATGGAGACTTCAAAGGGAGACTATGTATTAAATATATTATATATTATATAATATATTTAATTTATATGCAATATATAGAATAAAAATTATATATACTATATTATATATTGTAGATAATATATACTATAATATATTTAACATATAATATATATTACATAATTAATATTATATAATATATAGTATATATGAAATAAATTATGATATATTTATATCTAATAATTTTTTTATATATTCAGAATACATAGCAAATGGATATCCGATTTTAACGGATATCCGTTATCAACACAAACTAATATTTATTTATTTGAGGATTTTAGAACCCAAAACCTACCTCATTTTCACGATGATCCCAGTTGAGCAGTGACCTCCATCGTGTTCACCGACCTATGACATATTCCAGACCTATGTGTTTGAATCCTTTTCTTTGCATTTTAAATTTTTTTTTTGCTAATTAATGATTAATCTAGGGTTTTTTTTCCATTACTTATAGTTTTGTTGAATTATTTCTTTTCAATCTGAACCTACAAAAAAAACATCAAACAAAAAAATTGAACCTTTATCATTGGAAAACAAACATAAAATTGAACCTAGTATCCTAAAAAAACATAGAATTGAACATTCATTACCCCCTTTCTGCATTTATTTAAAAGTTGTTTCACATTCTTGTCTATTTTACCTTCTTCTTTATCACTTATTCTTGTGTTTCTTAAATTATTGCATTGTTGCTATTCTTAAGTTAGTATTTATTTGCTAAATAATTTGTTTTTTAAGTTTTTAATTCTTTTGACTCTCCTCAGCTCTCAAAATAGAAGGGACCCTTGTTGGAAGTATTGTGCTCTAAATTTCCAATACTTAGTGAATCTGAATCCATAGTTAGTACTAGCCAAACAAAACTTGTCCTAACAGGAATATGGAAATGGGCGAAGTTAATGGATAATAATCGACGGTCTATGCAAGAGGCTATCATATTGTATGATAGCCTCCTGCATAGCCCATCGATTATTACCCATTAACATTTCCCATTTCCATATGGCTTTTGGGACAATTTTTATTTAACCATTACTGACTATGTATCTAGATTCACTAAGTATAGGAAATTTTGAGCTTAACACTTCCACATTGCAGCGAGGTAAAAAATTAATATATTTTTTAATGAGATTTCACATCACTTTAATGATTATTATTTTTTCATTTACATTCCTTAGACATAATGAGCTTTACACATTTTTTCATTTGTTTTGAATTAATTCATTTATATTGAATTGTTTAAGGGGATTTTTAAACATGTATCTTACATTTTGAAATTACAAATTTAATGCAATTTCACTTATATATAAATCATGGATCCACACCCTCTAGTAGCACCCACTCCACCTCCACCACCTGCATCCGATGGTGCTCGCTTTCGAGAAAAGAACAATGTGAATGTTAGAACTATTTAGGATCAAGTTAACATTATTTAAAATGAAGAATGTGTTCCACCATATTTGAGGCATTTTGCATCTATAATGCAAAATGTTGTCGATGTTGTTAGGTCTATTATTGTGGAGTTAGATGAGCATCAATGATGGCTAGAGGACAGAAGACAATCCCATTCAAAAAAGGAAAACACAAAGAAATGAAGAGATGTAACAAATATTCGAAAAACTTTATTAAGACAATGATCTTATTTTTATAAAGAATTTGACCTTTGATGGATATTTTTAGTGTTGAATATATGCATATAATTGTATAATGATGAGACAAAAAATTAATAATAAATATTAAATAATCTATTAATTTAGTGTTTGTTCATATGGGTGATCCCACAATACTTGTTTACAATTTTTGGCCAAACTCGACACTGAACTAAATTTTTCTAATTAAATCTTCACTTTCATGCACCTATAGCGACTAAACCGTGAGGAATTTGAAGATGATGCAAACTAGAGATTTGTGAATTATTTCTATAGATTCTATATATTTTTTTTCTTTTTTAAAAAAATTGGAATCAAATTGCACTTTTTTTTACATCTCCTTCGAAAACTAGTTTTCTTAAGTAAACACCATTTTTAAGGAGTGATGCTCACTGTATACAACATAATTTTTTTTTCATGAAGGATAAAATTCTATTTTTTTCAAAATTTAGATTTGTAACTATTATATCTAGCACTTTAATTTTGTTTCATAGTTTTTTATTGAATATTTTTTCCTTAATCAAGTTTCAAAGTCAAAACGATTACAATTCAAACATAGGCAGACTATATACAACATAATTTTTTTATATGTATCAAAATTCAATGTTTTTTTTGTTGGATCAAGGATTTAAATATCTAGTGCACTGATATTTTTCAAATTTTGTTTTGGAAAATTTTCTATTTTTCCCATGTATTGAACAAAGAGCTTGATTTTTCGGTGAAAAACCTACATTCACAAGAAGTAAAAAAAATATAATAATAATATTAAATTTATTTAAACTATACTTTTGGGGAAGCTTATAATAAGGAATACATACTTAAAATTTGTTTTTTAAATGAATTCATTTGATCCCCCAAAAGGTAAATCCAAAGTGGGTTTTTATCAACATTTTGATAGGTGTAAAGGAGACTCCATTATAGGTATGGTTTAAAACTAGCGGAATGCTATCCAAGGGGTTTGGTCTAAGGTGGTTTGATAAAACCCTCTTAAATTGTCATCCTTCAAATTAAACTTTTAAAGGCTTAAATCATTATATTTTCTAGAGATATGTGATTTTAGCAAAAATTAGAATCTCCCAAAAATTGTAAACCAACATTGTGGGATCACCCATATATAGTGTTTCTTCATGCATCGTAGTTGACTGATGTCTTATTTTTCGATCATGATTATTGTATAGATTTCACATTAATAATACAATTAACATATATCTAATTGTCTAATAAGGATTTTTTTTGAAGGTTGCATCAAACCCCTATGGTGTACATAATGTTCTTGTTTATGTATCATGGTTGAAAGATAATGATTATTATTCATGATGATTTTATACCTTTTACATGAAGGATCTAATGACATGTTATTAAGCTTGAAGGTTTTAATGGCATGAATGTTGAATTGAGATGTAATGGTTTTGTTTGATGATTGCATCACTTATTATTCTATCCCTCTCTCCTCTCTCTCTCTCTCTCTCTCTCTCTCTCTCTCTCTCTCTCTCTCTCTCTCTCTCTCTCTTTCTCTCTGGTCTCTCCCCCCTCTCTCTCTCCCTCTCTCCCTCTAAACTCTCTCTCTCCCTCCATCCATCTCAACTCTCTCTCTCTCTCTCTCTACCTCCTACTCTCCCTCTCAACTTTCTCTCTCTCCCTCTCAAGTCTTTCTCTCTTTCTCCCTCTCACTCTCTCTCTCTCTTCCACTCAAGTCTCTCTCTCCCTCTCTCCATCCCTCTCTCCCTCCCTCTCCCCCTATCCCTCTCAAGACTTTCTCCTCTCTCTCTCTCTCTCTCTCTCTCTCTCTCTCTCTCTCTCTCTTCAAATCCCTCCCTCCCTCCTTGCATCCCTCTAACCTCTCTCTCTCTCTCTCCCCATCCCTCTTAGGTATCTCACTCCCCCTCAGGTCTTTCTCTCTCTCTCATGAATTGGCCACACATAAATAAATATATAATATATACTATGTAGTATATAATATATAATATGTATTAAATATATTAATATATATAATATATATTACATAATATTAATATAATATATAATATATACTATAGATAATATATAATATACTAAAAAAATTATATGTAGTATATACTATATAATATAATATATTTTAGTGTTAGAAAATGTTGTTGGGACATTTTAACACTTTTTTGGGTCCTCCTTGTTGAGTTAGGCTTAATGTTGCCTTGATTTAGTGTTGCAATGTGATTGAAACATTCACATTAGGTCTTGGGCCCTTGTGAACTAATGGATTTAATGGTACATTGCTAAAGTGTTGTGAAGTGTTGTAACATACTTTCATACTTTTCTAAGGTCTTATCAACCTAACAAACCTTTTTTTAATCAAAATTAATCTTAATCTTGCCTTATTTGGAGTTTTGTAAAGTGGTGTAACACATTTTCACACTTTTCTAGGCTTGTCATTAATAATTGGGATTTCTTATGCTTTAATTGGCCCCATTTTTTATCCACAAGCCTCATTTATTGCATCTTTTCGAGGATAATCCCTACACTACTAAATACTCAATCATAATTCAGGTGTTTATAGTTTGAACGGCCCCGATTTAGTGATCTGGGACTCATTCACCACATTGGGTGAATAGGTCTCACCTAGATCTTTGGCCTTGAACAAAATTTCAAACATATCTAAGAACTATTGGTTTTTGGTCCCATACATTATGTCTGATGGGACTCATTTGCCACCTTGGTCTAATGAGTTCCATGTGGCCCAAAATCAAAATTAATTCATTTTTTTGGTGAGATTTTATTCTCCTAGGTCTGATGTCGGCTTGTAGTGTTACAATTTTGGGAATTCTTACATAATTGAGTATAAATACAAGGTTCTTTCACTCATTTTCATCCTAGCAAGTTGAATGAGTATCCTAATAGGAAATTGAGTTCACAAGAGTATTCAAGAGCATTCAAGGGAAGATTATCAAGCATTTTAGAACATTATTCAAGAATCAATCATCATGTCAAATATTCCATGCATCATGTTTGTTATTGTGCTAACTATTGTGATATAAGGTTTATGATTCAAGTAAGGATCAAGATCTACATACATTGCAACCATCTCAAGCATATTTGTAGCATTTCATTGAAGATTTTGGTGAGTTGTAACATCATAATTTGTTCATTCATCATTCTCCATTCTACTTTTCTTTCATTTCAAGGTTTAATTACCAACAAGGGTTTGAGCAAGGCAAACCCCTATCCATTAACTCAATTTTTTTTTTCTCTCTCCTTTGTGTGTGATTTGTAGGTCTAGGTTGTATATTTTCTAAGGAGCAAGATTGGAGAAATTTTTTCAAGAGCTCAAAGTTGTTAAAATTTTCAACAAGCCTTGGAGAGACTAGGAGATCACCTACATGTCACAAATTGCAGATTCAGATCCGTAAACCAATCAGGAAGAACAAAGCAGACTGAGAGGCACATATCAAGATTTTGAACTCCCAAAAAAGTAGAAGAATGGTTCACCACAAGGTGGTGAATGAGTCCCACTCTATCTGTCTGATAGAGATATTTGTAGATTCAGATACCCATTTGTCCGAAACCAAATCCTGTGTAGTTTTCCAAAAACAAGACTGATTCACCTCACTTGGCGAATGAGTCCTAGTCAACAATAAAAGGAAAGATTTTGAGTGATTCAAACCTCCATATTTCCATCTCTAGATTTCCAAGTGCACACATTCTATTTTATAGTTTTCTATTATGCTTTATTCACATTTCTAGGTCATTTAGTGTTACTTTGAATTTAATTAGGGTTTTGTATTACATCTTGTATTTCATTATATTGTCCAAGTATAAACCTGGTGGTGAACCCCTTATTAGATCACATTGAACCCCTAGAACAAACCTCTTGCAAGATATCTTTCTCTTTTGCATTGAGATCTTAAGGGTTTGTTCTTGAGTTAAAGTTAGTGAAAATTGTCCCTTCTAGGTCCTTAACCCTAAGAAGAGGAAACCCCACAATTTTCCACCTTTGATTTTGGTGAACTTGCATTTAGAACATCACAATTTTTATTTGGAGTGCATTATCTAGCTTGCATTAACATTGCATTCAGATTTGTATTGGTTAATTTTCATTCTAGGGTTTCAAATTTTGCATTAGTGAAAGCTCATATAGATTGCATTTTTGCATCTAATTTCATTGAAAATTATTTAAAATATGCATTTGCATCTTAGATACAGATCATAAAGCATAAAAATCATAAAATTGAATTGAAAAATTCTATTTTTTTGAAAAAATACCCCTTGGGACTCATTCGCCACCTCGGGTGAATCAATCCCTCTGCATATTCTCGATTGAATTTTCTAGAATTCAAAGTTTAGATTATGATTTTTTGTTTGTTTTTATTGTATTTCTATTTTATTTTCTAGAATTTCTTATTTTATTTCCAATTTTTTTTTTATAAGCATTTCATTGTTCTTAGCTTACATTACATTTGCATTCACCTCACATTTAGTATCACTTTCATGATTATTTGGTGTCTTATTGCTAATACTGTAGTGAGAAAATTTTGAGACTCATGTCATCCCACAATAGCTCAATCATTGTGGATGTTGGGTTTTCTATCTCTTTCACTCCTAGTATTGACACTAGTACACTAGGTATGGACAACACTTTTAACAACTCATTTCCTTCAAGTATTACACACATTGAAACAAGGAATGATAGTGTCTCACAAGAAAAATAATTCAATTTCATGAGGACATAGAAAACTTACAACATCAAGTGAAAAATGACAACTTTTCAATTGCTGTCATCCCTACTATAGATAACATTCACCGCATGCTTGAAAGTGAAGATGGGCTCGATCTTGTGAAAAACATAGCTCAAATCTTTGGAAAACACCTCCCCTCAACCACTAGTTGTGCTTTACCAAAATGAAATGTCACAAGCCAAGGAGGAACTCAAATCCCCCCTCCCACTACAATTTCCTCAATACTTACCTATACCAACCCTCAAGTCACAACAACAGTGAACCAAACTAGCAATGTGATTCCTTCCTTGGGTATTCCCGTTAGCATCCCTAGTTCATATGTGGCATCACACATCATATCTCCCACCACCTTACCACCTATAAGCATTCCATTCAATTGTCCTTAAAACAAGTACACTCCTTCACCATTTTCACTCCCATCTCATAAAACAAGTAATAACCTTCTCATAAACCAACTTTTCCAAGCCATTTCATCTCTTCAAAATAATTTTTCCACCATAATCCAAAATAAAAATGACCCACCTACATATTATGTGAAAAGCAACCCATTTTCCTTGGAGATATTACAAACACCGATGCCACAAGGTGTATAGGTGCCTAGATTTAAGAAATAAAGAGGGAAGGGAGATCCTTCTAACCATGTTAATGCCTATACTGCATTGTGTAGTGACTTTGTCCTTGATGATAAACTCTTAGCTAAGCTCTTTCCTAGGTCATTGAAAGATACTACCTTGGAATGGTTCTCCTCTTTTCCTAACAACTTAGTTAGTTCATTCAATGAACTTGTTGATGCATTTTTAAACCATTTCCAAGTGCATATGACTCCTAAGATGACCTTTGCCGATTTGATGAGATGTAAGAAAAAATAAGAAGAAAAGATAACTAACTTTATCTCATGCTATCAATTGCTTTATTACTAGATCGGTGTCAAGGTCCCCAACCATCACCTTCAAAATATGTTCATAGAAAATTTGCAAAGATAGATTCAAGACAAGCTCACCATGGGGTGATCCCACAATAGTGGTTTACAATTTTTGGCCAAACTCGACACTAAAATTATTATTTTTAACTAAATCTTCACATTCAGACACCTATAGTGGCTAAACCGTGAGGAATTTAAAGATGATGAAAACTAGAGTCCCATCACATTTTTTCTATAGATTCTAAAAATATTTTTTTCATTTTTTTTGGAATAATATTGCACTTCTTTTTCCATCTCCCATGAAAACTGGTTTTTTTAAGAAAACAACATTTTTAAAAAGTGACACTCACCGTATACAACATAACTTTTTTTGTATGAAGGATAGAATTCTAATTTTTTTGAATTTAGATTTGTAACTATGATATATAGCACTTTCATTTGGTCTCATAGTCTTTTATTGAATATTTTTTCCTTAATAGAGTTTTGAAGTCAAACCAATTGCAATTTAGACATAGGCAGACTGTATACAACATTATTTTTTATGTATGTATCAAAAGTCCATTTTTATTTTTTTAATGGACCAAGGACATCAATACCTAGCACTAAAATATTTAAAAAATATATATTTTGATAATTTGCTATTTTTCCACATGTGCAAAATAGAGAGCTTGATTTTCAGTGAAAAATCTATGTTTAATTAAACTAAAAAACCACATACATAATAAAACCAAAACATATTAAAACTATATTTGTGGGATAGCTCATTTTGAGGACTACCATAATCATTTGAAATAAATTTTAAATGAATTCATTTGATCACCCAAAAGGTAAATCGAAAGTGATTTTTTATCAGCATTTTGATAGGTGTAAAGGAGACTCATTTATAGGTATGGTTTAGAACTAGCGAGGTTCTATCCAAGGGGGTTTGATCTAAGGTGGTTTGATCAAATCCTCTTCAATTAGAATCCTTAAAATGGAACTTTTAAATGCTTAAATCATTATATTTTCTAAAAATATGTGATTTCAGCTAAAATCAGTTCCTCTCAAAAATTGTAAACCAACTTTGTGGGATCACCCCATGATGAAATTCCCATCTTTCATGCAATTGTGTATTACCCTCCATGATTATAAAAATTTGGTTAGTAGTCAAGATACAAAGTCCACTTCTAGCCGATATGAGAAATCCAAGCCCAAAAATAAGAACAATTCCCAAACTTTTAGAAAACAAAATAAAGTGTTCCTTCAATATAATGCCCCTCAACAAATAACTCACAATGTTAATATCCAAGTAGCTATTGTTAGAGCCATGAAACCCTTTAGCTATGGGTATCCGAAAAGATAATTCACCCCGTTACCCAATATCCTTCATAACATAATGTCCCAACTTATAGAATAACAAATTATTACCTTGCCTCTCGTCAAGACATGTGATCCTAATAAGCCTTTACCTGCAATCTTTAGATCAAATGCTTATTGCCACTATCACTGACAAAATGGACATGACACAAAATAGTGTAAGCATCTCAAACATCTTGTGAAAGACCTCATTGATTCTGGTTGTCTATTTGTTGGAGGTTTTAGTGATCAAGGAAATAATTTTGTTGCCCCTCCTAACCCAAATTTGTAAATTTTTACCAACCCCATGCCAAAACATAATATTTCATTTATCAAAGCTAGTGAAACTAAAAATAATGATGTGATGAATGTTGATACAGGTGATGATAACAATGATTCTATTCAACATGATCCTATAGATAATGATCCTATGGATGAAATGGTAGGAGTGATAAACGCCATTCATTGTAAGGTTCGAACTAAAAATTCTCTTGACATTGTTTTATCCTCTAAGGATATACTTAAACATGCACCAGATGGTCCTCTTTACATAGCCGACCATAACTATGACAAGCCCACTAATGGGATACTAATAGATCCCACATGTGGAGAGAATGTGATCACTGAGGAATTATTACTTTTGCATGATCTCTATCAAGACATATAGGATAAACCAAAAGCATGGATCAAGACCCATAATGGTTTTGCTTACCCTATGAATGGATCAATCAATCTTCCCTTACAAATAGGACCAAAAACATTAGATGTCTCATTTTCCATCATCCTACAGTTGAACCAATTTCATGTAAATTTAGGCTACCCATGGCTTCACTCCATGAAATTTGTCCCTTCGGTTGTGCATAAATTCTTAAAGTTATCTTTGAAATTGAAATATTCACCATCCATCATAGTGGCTTTAACCCTTTGTCCTCCAATGAAAACTTTTCATTAGATTACTTTTTTCCCAAGCCTATGGAACCTATAAAACCAAGAGAAGACTTCTTTTGTTTGTCATATCAAAATTTCAAAGCAAAGAAGATAGCATAATTATGCCTTTGAAACATGTCCCCACCCACCATTGAGCCTAATATCCTTGATGAAACCATGCTTGAAACTAAAGGAATTCCAAGCCACCAAGACCAACCTAAGACCACACCTTCACCTACCTCCTACAAATGACCAAGAGACAATGAAAACAACCCTGTCACACCTCCTAGAATAAAACAAGTTTACAAAGTCAAAGATAAAGTGGCTGAACAACCTCTTGTGGTTCCTTTCGTTCATCCCCTTAGGGAAGAAAAGAAAACTATAGTTTCTTAACTCGCTCCTACATAAATGAAAATTTAAAACAAAACTAAAATAAATAGAGGTCCTAGAGAGCATAGGTGTAGACGCCGTTCCCTTTCTCGCAAGCTACATAAAGAATTAAACAAAGAGAATCAAAATCCAAACTTGACTAAAGTAATGCATGGCTAGCCTCCCCATTTATCAAAATAAAACATTTTAATACAACAATTGCAATAAGATTTGAAGCCCTCTTTGGAAATTATCATTCAACCTCTTGTTGTGATCAATTCAGATGATGATGATAAGGTTGCTAAAATCGATGAAGAGGTGCATAATGAATTGAATACATTATTTTCCTCTTCCATGAGCTTAGATGAAAAATATCCTACAAAGAGTGTTGAACCTGGTGCTTCTCCTAGTTCATAACTTTCTCTTGTCCCTTTGGCTAGTTTTCCACCCTCAACATACAATGAATATGATTAGGATGCAAATGACTTTGTCATTGGTTGACTTGCATATGTGTTACTACTCTTTTGCATTATTTCTCTTTTTTATTTTCTTTTGTATGATTGCATGCATGTGATGTGATCCCCCATGATGTTATGCTTGATGTCCTCTCCCTCTTTGTGACATTCCTATATTTTTATCTCCATTCCTCTCTATCCATGTCTCTTTCATGTTGACCCAAATGTTTTTCCTTTATCTTTTTTTTCATTTGTCTTGTGTTTTCCTTTTGCGGATGATGTAAGGCATCAAGACATTCATGTCTCTTCCATGTTGAACTGAAATGTTTTTCTTTTTTTTTCACTCTCGTGTCATTCTTATAGTTCTATGTGTATTTGTGAGATGATGATGATTCTGAGCTCTCTAAAAGACATTGTAGAAAGAACATACTAACCCCAAATCCATAGATCCCTTATGTGCTGGGTGTTTTCATTTTGGGGGAAACTCCTCCCTCTTTCTTTTCTTTTGCATGACATAGCTTTACTCAAAAACATATGACTTGGCATAGTATTTTCCAAGTTAGCTCTCATGTCTTCTCTAATGTTAGCATTTATCATTTGATACTTTAAATTAATTGCTCACAACATGGTGTTTAATAATTTCTTTAAAGGGGGCATACATTTGCAAATTATTATTTTGCATCTTCCTTTTTCATGGTTCATGGTGCACTTTTCTTACTTCATACGATGTGTTTTTTGCTTTGTGGATGACATTGGGTATGATGCACTTCAAGAGTGTGATATCTCTTAGCATATTAAATTCCTATTAGTGGCTTGATGCGACACACTGCATCCCCTTTGTTATGAAATTTATATTCTTTGATTGGTCCTCTCTTGGAGACATTAGGCACAATGTTCCCTAAGTTAAAGACCTTAGGTGAACTTAGGAATACTCCTTTGAACGTTTCCTATTTTAAATTTTAAATTTGAAGTTATATGGCCACCTTGCATAACACAACTTGCATGCTTGTAGAGCCATCCTGTTTGTTCATGATCTCCAAGCATACAAAGTTTTTCTTGTCTCATGAAGCTCAAAAATCATTTATTGTGTGTGGTTCCTTATTAAATTTATCAGGGGGTACAACTTTTGTATGGTGGTGTTTCTTCCTTCAATCGAATGGTCCCTGTTGTTTTAGTTCATGGATACTATGTATTGCTCTATAAACCCAATGTTGGGGTGGTTTGTCTCCTAGGTGTTCGGTCTTCTCTTTATACTTACTCATGTCTTTAGATTATGTATTTTTCTATAATGGAAATTTTGGATCTTCCTCTTCCATATCTAGATATGTACTCTCTTTTATAAAAAAAGTTTGTGACTCTACCACTATTTTTTTTTAAAACTTTGGTATGGTTTGAGCAAGAAGCCCAATTGAGGCATGAATTTACCCATAGCCACTTGTGTGTGTGTGAGTGAAAACCAACCATGAGTGTATGCTTCTCACCTTTTAGGACTTCTCACCCAATAAACAACTAGGAGTTTCATTGCCTTATAGTGAGTATACATTTTTTGGGCAAACAACCTAGATCTGATCCACATCACCATGCACAAATGGTCGAAGCTTGATTCGAATGTTTTATCTTTTACCTTTTCTCTTTTTTTTTTGTCTTTGACAGTGTATGCTTGTGCTTTGTTGTTTCTCTTTATATCTTTCTCATGTGTGTTCTTTTGTTCCCATGTTGATTAGTCTTGGGATCTTGTTCCTAGGGGCTTGATCATGTCTCTTGATTGTTGTTGTCTCATATTATTTTCATTGGTACATTTGAAACCCTCTTGATGTGTGTGTTTGTCTACTTTAGTGTGAGTTTGAAGCAAGTTAATCCTCTCACTAGAGCGGGGGCTAAATATAGTGTTGGAAAATGTCATCGAGACATTTTCACACTTGTTTGGGTCTTCCTTGCCAAGTCTGGCTTAATGTTGCCTTTATTTAGTGTTGTAATGTGATTGAAACATTCACATTAGGTCTTAGGCCCTTGTGAACTAATGCTTTAATGGTAGGTATTGCTAAAGTGTTGTGAAGTGTTGTAACACACTTTCACACTTTTCTAAGGTCTTATCAACCTAATAAACCTCTTTTTAATCAAAATTAATCTTAATCTTTCCTTATTTGGAGTATTCTAAAGTGGTGTAACATAATTTCACACTTTTTTATGCTTGTAATTAATAATTGGGATTTCTTATTCTTTAATTTGCCCCATTTTGCATCCACAAGCCTAATTTATTACATATTTTCGAGGATAATCCCGACACCAATCAATTCTCAATCATAATTCAGGTGTTTTTGGTTTGAATGGCCCAAATTTAGTGATTTGGGACTCATTCACCACCTTGAGCGAATGGGTCCCACCTAGATCTTTTGGCCCCGAATTGGGTTTCACACATTTCTAAGCACTTTTGGTTTTTGGTTCCATACATTATGTCTGATGAGACTCATTCACCACCTTGGGTGAATGAGTCCCATGTGGCCCAAAATCAAAATTAATTCAAATTTTAGGCAGTATTTTATTCTCTTAGATTTGATGTTGGCTTGTAGTGTTGTAATTTGGGGAATTCTTGCATAATTGAGTATAAATACAAGGTTCTTTCACTCATTTTCATCCTAGAAAGTTGAATGAGAATCCTAATAGAAAATTGAGTTTACAAGAGTATTCAAGAGAATTCAAGGGAAAATTATCAAGCATTTTAGAGCATTATTCAAGCATCAATCATCATGTCAAAGATTTCATGCATCATGTTTGTTATTGTGCTAACAATTGTGATGTAGGGTTTATTGTTCAAGCAAGTGTTAAATTCAAGATCAACATCATTCAAGTAAGGATCAAGATCTACATCCAATGTAGCCATCTCAAGCATATTTGCAACACTTCATTGAAGAGTTTGGTGAGTTGTAACATCATCATTTGTTCATTCATTATTCTCCATTATTATTTTCTTTCATTTCAAGTTTTAATTACCAACAAGGGGTTTGACCAAGGTAAACCCCTATCCACTAATCCAACAACATTTTTTCCTCTTCTTTGTGTGTGATTTCCAGATCTAGGTTGCAAATTTCTTAAGGAGCAAGATTGGAGAAATTTTTTCTTGGAGCTCAAAGTTGTCAACAAGCCTTGGAGATCACCTACATGTCATAAATTGCAGAATCAAATTCGGAAACCAATCAAGAGGAACAAAGCAGAATGAGAGGCACAGATCCAAATTTCAAACTCTGAAAAAAGCATAAGTGGACTGATTTTCCATGTGGTGAATGAGTCCCACTGTAGCTATCTGACAAAGATCTTTGTTGATTCAGATACCCTTTTGTTTGAAACCATCTCTTGTGTAGTTTTCTATAAACAATACTAATTCACCCAACTTGATGAATGAGTCCCAATCAACAATAAAAGTAGAATTTTCTAGTGATCCAGACCTCCATCTTGCCATCTCCAAATTTTTAGGTGCACACATTTTTTTATATATTTTTTTGTTCTTCTTTATTCACTTTTCTAGGGCATTTAGTGTTACTTTTCTCTCAATTAGGATTTTGTATTACATCTTGCATTTCATTATATTTTCCACATCTAAAATTGGTGGTGAACCCCTTATTAGATCATATTCAACCCCTAGAATATCCGTCTTGCAAGATCTCTTTCTCTTTTTCATTGAGATCTCAAGAGTTTGTTCTTGAGTGAAAGTTAAAATTATCCCTTCTAGGTCCTAAACCCTAAGAAGATAAAATCCCACAATTTTGCATATATATAATAATATATAATAATATACAATATAATAATGCATAATATAATATATAATATAATACATAGTATATAATATATTATATATAATACATACTATATAATAAATAATAGTTAATATTATGAATATTATGTATTATAAATAATATAAGTAACAAATGTCCATTTAGTAATGGATATCCATTTCTAAACCAATATCTATTTTTTCTGACAAAATCAGTAGGCTCGGGATTTGGCTCGAGATTTGGTTCGGGATTGCCTAACCTGGAAAGTGAACCCAAAAAACATGTTTAGAAAATTTGCTTAGTTTTTCGAAGTTCGCCCTTGTGGTTGACGACTTTTTTTTATCCAAATTTTATGAAATGAAAAGGGTTCATAAAAAAAATGTCAACTTTCCACCAATATAAGTTATGCCTTATTTTGAATTTAATAAAGAATTATTATTGATTTTCTACATGCATTACGAATAATGTCCTGATTGAATGTTGATTGAAAAACTTCTATAACTTTCAAACTAAATATTTTTTGAACCTAAAAGATGTGTCACATTCTATGCTTCACATACTATAGGATAAAAAAAATTGAATTTCATAATTTTTTTACCAAGTTATAGTGGCCAGACACAAAAAATTTAATAATTCTAAAATGTTCTAATAAAAAAATCATAACTAATTATTTCCATGAAAAAAAATACAAAAAAAAATCTCGCACATCCAAACATGTGTCCTCTACTTGTATTCAAAGATTTAGAAAAAATATTATTATTTTTCTTGTACTTAGGGTGGTCGGACATACATCCGCTTCTTATCTTTTTCCTGAAAATTTAGTACCACGACATTGAAATTTTAAAATTTCGCAAAATAGATTTACTTTTTTCCAGAAAATGACTAGTAGCCTAGAAACTACATTTAATTTTCTACAAATTTTGTTCTTACATATTTTTCAAATTATGTTAATAACTTATTCAAATTTTTTTGTCAAGTTGCCTAACTCTATTTTTTTGAATTTTCATTGCCACTTAGAGGCCTAGTTTGGACTCCCATGATACTGCACTAACCCTTCTTCAGGATCTTACATGCTCCAAAATTATTCATCTTTAACTTGTTATATGTGCCAACTGGAAACCTCTCCTACAAATGAACCATGAATTCATCATCTACCTAGAACTCCTTATACATTCTTTTCTGATCTTCCTTAACCTTATATTGTGAATTCATCTTAGGGATATGTTTCTTCACCTCTTCATGCACATTCTTTAGATGTTCAATAAAATATTCAGCCTCAACACTATAATTTTCCCCCATATCCATCTTTCTCAATTCAGAAGCACTTATAGGACTAATCCTATACATAATTTGGAATGATGATTTACCAGTACTCTTTTTGAAAAAATTGTTAGAAAATTCCCCATGTGGTAAAATCAAATCCCATCCCTTGGGATTGTCACCTACTAAGCATCTCAACAAGTTACCCAAATTCATATTCACCACCTTTGTTTGTTCATCTATCTATGGATGGTGTGTTGAACTAAACTTCAAATCGATCTTCAACTTCTTCCACAACATCCTTCAGAAATACCCAATTAACTTGGTATCTCGGTCTGAAACTATGCTCTTGTGTAGACCATGTAGTCCTACCACCTCTTTGAAAAATAAATTTGCAACATGAAAAAAGTCACTAGTTTTATGACACAGAATGAAGTGTTCCATCTTCAAAAATCTATCTACCACCACAAGTATGGAGTCATGACCTCGTTGTGTCCTTGAAAAACCAAGAACAAAATCTATATTGATGTCCTCCCACAACTTCTCTGGTATAGATAAGGGATGATATAACCTTGCATTCTGGCTTGTTCCTTTTGCCATTTGACATACTCTACAACCCTACACAAACTTCTTCTCATCCTATGAAAACTACAACCAATAATAATGTTCACCAACAATAGCAATGGTCTTATCCTGACTAAAGTGTCTAGCTAGTCCTCCATTGTGTTTCTCCTTGATTAAGTTCTCTCTCATGGAACTCCTTGGAATGCATAATTGATTCCTTTGAAACAACATATCATCTTGGATTAAAAAATCCAACCATCTTGTCCTATCCAGAGTGATAGGCTCAATAAAAGCCTTTAAAAAAATTAGGATCCTCAGGATATAAACTATTGATTTCATTGAACCCAACAAATTCAACCTGCATTTCTATTAAAAATTTTTACCTTTCCACTCAAGATGTCTGCAACTCTGTTCAACCTTCCACTCCTATGCTTCAAACAAATTGTGTAAATTTGCAGAAATTTGACCCATTTCAAATGCCTCTGATTCAACTTTCCTTGACTGTTTAAATACTATAAATCCTGATGATCAGTAAATAAAAAATTTCCTTTAGAAACAAGTAATGTCTCCATTTCTTCAAACCCTAAACTATAGTGTTGAACTCCTGATCATAAAAAAAATATTCCTTCTTTGCATCATTCAACTTTTCACTAAAATAGGAAAAGGGTTTACCTTCTTAACTCGAAATAGCTCAAACGGCGCTACCACTGGCATCACATTATACTTGAAATACCTTATTAAAATCTGGAAGTGCCAAAAAAGGTTGCTCCATAACCTTATTCTCCAGAAAATCAATACTCTTTACTGCTCCTGTACTCCACTTAAACTCTAAATTTTATCCCCTCTCATTGTTTCAGTTAGGGGTGCACAAATACTACTAAAACCTTTGATAAAATTCCTATAAAAAAATGCTATACCATGAAAAATATCTTACTTATGTACCACTCCTTGGTGTAGGCCATTCAACAATATCTGTCACCTTCTCTAGATCCATCTTAAGACCCTCTGCTAAGATTACAAATTCTAGGTATACCAACTCATGTTTCAAAAAACTGCACTTATTCAAGTTGATTAACAACTTTTCTTCTCCTAGCTTCTCAATTTTTTATTTGATATGCATCATATTCTCATCCAATGTCCTACTAAAAATCAAAATGTCATCCAAATAAACAATACCAAACTTACCCATAAATTATTTCAATACCTCATTGATGAGCCAGATGAATGTGTTGGGTGCATTGGTCAACCCAAAAGGCATGACTAACCACTCGTACAAAACTTCTTTGCTTTTGAAGGCTATCTTCAATTCATCTCCTTCTCTAATTCGGATATGTGGTAACCACTCTTTAGATCTATCTTCTTGAAGTACTCAGCTCCACTTAAATAATCCATGATGTCATTCATCCTTGGCAAGGGGAATCTATACTTGATAGTGATCTTGTTGATGGCTCTAGAGTCTATACACATCCACCATTCCCCATCCTTCTTAGGTGCTAATACTATAGGTATTGCACATGGACTCAAAATCTCCCTGATCAATCCTTTTCATAACAACTCTTGCACTTGTCTATTCAAGTCTTCATTTTCTGTTGCAGTCATTCGATGAGCTACCTTATTTGGAAAATTAGCTCCAAGAATCAAATCCATCTGGTGACTAATCTTCCTTACTAGAGGCAAACCTTTAAGTATGTTATTAGAAATAATAGCCTAAAACTCCTTCAACAAATCTAAAACTTCTATAGGTACATCGCTATCACTGTCTTTGTTAACTCTAGGAATTAATGCAAAAAAAATATGCTCATGTCTCATACCTTCTAGGATTTTTCTTCCATCAACCAAAAAAAATTGTGCATTGTTGCATACCTTTTTCGGACTACATCCTTCAGGGGATTTAACTTATGTTGAATGTCATCCTTGGTCAAAGAATAGGTGTTAATGTGTCCATCATGCACCACTCACTGATCAAACTACCAGGGTCTACCTAACAACATGTGAAAAAATCCATAGGTATGTTATCACACAAATCCTCATCCTTATAATCACCAATCTTAAAATTTATCAGACATTTATCATTGACCAATTCCCTTTTGTCCTTCTGCAACCATGCAATCTGATATGGCTTTGGATGCAAGGCTAATCTTTGATCAGCCCTCGAGGCCCCTAGGATAGGTCCTTTAGGTGTCCACCATAATAAATTGGTAGTCCAATTGTTCATATCTCATCAATAAATGAGTTTGTGTCAATCAAACTACATGATCTCTATGTGTATAACATAGGTGAGTGTAATATTTGATCAGCCCTCGAGGCCCCCAAGATAGGTCCTTCAATTAGGTTCTTGGCCATAATATCAGAAAACACATTTAAACATTGGAAAATAATTGAAAAAAAAAAAAAAATTCAAAACATCTCAAAAAATTCTCAAAATAGCCTCAAAACATTTGAAAAATACCACAACTTTTAGAAAACCCAAAATAATCCATCCCATTTCACTTTCAAAGTGCAATAAACATCCACTCACAATAAATCGATTGTCATCTTCAACCTTTGGCAAAACAAGAAGAAACAAGTATGGAAAATTTATAGTGTAAACCTAAGATAAAGGTCTTGAGTCTAGGTCAATAGGTAAAGAATTCGGTAGAATCTTGGTATCAAAGACCTATGATCCTGTTAGTTTAAAAATATTTTGATAATCATGTCCTATGATGAATCCTTCCTACAATGGACATCAACATCAGGTATCACTATAGTTTTATTCTTGGCTAGAGATATGAAGAACATTGACTTGTTTATTTGTTTGATCGTTCCTTACAATTTCTCTTATTATGAGCACTCCAATGAACTCTCAATGATGTCTATTAGAAAGGTTTAGAGAGAAATTAATGGGGTATGAACATTATCTTTCATTTTTTGTGCTTGTTGAATGTCCTCGTAATATAACCCTGGCAAATACTTACTTTGTTAGGTATGTGTGGATGGTGTTTTGAACAACTTGTTGACTATTACATGTGAAGGTTATTCCTTTTCATGTTTTGGTCCAGGATGTTTGAAGCTTCCAAAGTACATCCTAGAAAAATTTTCATTTGTTAGTGTGAACAAGGATACTCATATCTATTTGTTGAGTCAAAGTCCATCGCACTAGATACAACGCCATCCTAGTTGTCTATACCTTGATGCATCGTATCTATGTGTTTGATCAAAAATAAGAAAAGTTGTGTTGTTCATATCCCAATCCTTAGATAAGAAAAATATAATCACTCATCACCATATGTAATAAAGTCTCGACGATTCATGGACTTGTTGGACTTTCACAGTTTCTTGAAATCAAGGGTTGATCCCTCTCATTCTTCTATGGACTCTTTCACGCTAACAAGGTACCATGAAATTCATCAAAAACATCAGTTCATCCATCCTACATTCAAAAACCATTATCATCTTGTATAATCATTGCACATCATCATCATAGGAAACATAATCCATGCATCACATCATCATTTAAGTTGTTTAGGATAATATAGATTTATTATTCTAAGCATCTTGATCCATCTCAATTGCATCATCATCATAATATAGATTTTTTAGTCTAAGCATCTCATAACATAACTATCAATACATCCATAAAGCATATTTGTCGTGAGCTCGACCTAAAATATTTTTTTTGGCTCCATATCTAGAGGGGGCAGTGTAATAATGTAATTCCTTCCGCTAGGGCAATAGTGGGGCATTCGACAAAATCATTTTTTTAAAATTTTTGATCTCGACAATGTTATTTTTTGAATCAACACAACAAGTACATTACTTTAAAGAGGGACAAAATGTAGACACTCAAATAGTTCTAATTGACATTATGCATCTAATTCTAATTAATTAACATCATTTTTCCCTAAATCATTTATGCACTAACCAATTAATTAAATAATCTTTAAATTATTTAGTTAAATTCATCAATTTCTACTGTTAGTCAAATAGTTATCTTTATTGGATTAATTCACTTTCTTCTAATTAATGTTCATCCTATTTAATTAAAATAAAATCATTTAATTAAATCCCCCTAAGTCCTCTCATTTGATTAAATAAATATTGTTTAATTAAATGTCATAAACCCCTAACCCATCCAAGTTAACTGATTATAAATTAATTAACCCTAAGCTATGTGCTAATCCTCATTAGCAAATCCTCTAGATTTTAACTCCACTTTGGTTGAGTAAACCCATGGTCAAATAACCAAGTTGTAATGAAAATAATTTCTTCTAATTAACTAAATTCCTTATTTTCTTCACAATGGCATATTCCTAGGAATATTCCTCCCAATCACCCCTTCATTCAATTTCTCTCCAAATGGATTTTAAAACCTCTTATAAACTCATAAATACATCTTACAAAGGAATTTAATTGCACTTACATGCCATCTTATCTCTCTTACAAAAGCATTTAATTGCATTTACATGTGATCTTGTCCTCAACCATTTTCATTAAATTCTCTTACACCCTCTTACAAATCCATCTACCATGCCCTAACTCTACACATCCTCTAAAAAGTGCTCCAAATCCATCCCTTAGCCTCATGACAAGTGTCATAATCCTATTGGTTCCCCATTTAGTCCTACATTCACCTACTTCACTCTCTCTTCAACTCTTGAATCCTATAAGTAGAGGCATCTTCTACTTGAAATGGATCCACAATCACATGCAATCTTACTATAGGCACATTCATCACTCATTTACACTCATTTTCATCATATTTTAGCTTGTTTTCATTATACCTTTGCATGTCTTTTATCATCTTCACATCAAAAGGATCAAGATCTTGTTAAAGGGATTGGGAAAGGGCTTTCTTTCAACATCAAAGGAGCACCAATCCCGCTATGGGATAGAGTTTGAATATGCTTTTATATTCTTTCATTAGTTACTTTGGTTTCTTATTGTCTTGTTTACATATTTAGTATGTTCAAGTATCTCATAGGAATGTATGTTTTTTCTATTTAAATGACTAATGCTTTCTTGTTTGTCCATGTTTGAATAGACGCAGTTTCGACGTTCACAATATTAATGTATTGTAATTTTTTTAAAAATATTATTAGTATATAAACATTAATATGTATATTAAATTATTAATTATAATAATTGATATAAATATAATTATATTATATTTATAGTAATTTTTTATTAGTATAAAATATTAAATAAATGAAATTTAATTATTATAAATTAATTAATATAATATATTATATTAATTGACATAATATATTATATTAATAAAAAATTAAGATAACACAAAAGGAATTTGAAGCAACCACAAGAGAACACAAATAGAAAAAATAAAAGTGAATGAAATTGAAGTCTCATGCAAAGATGAAGAATTAGACACAAGGAAACCAAACTGATATTTGAGGATCTAAAAATAAATTACAACTATGACTAATTACAATGCATTGAGATACATTTGTGGCTAATCTTGCTAGCCATTCATTCAAAATGCTTGCCATGCTCTATGGTTAGGCTAGCTACCACCCAACATGGTAGTGGCCAAATTACCTCCTAGCATCCAATTACAAAGTGTGCACTTTCATTTTGAGGTGGTTAGTAGATACTTGCAACTATAATATATAACAACATCGCTATATCCATTCTCCACACCCTACTTGAAATATTACATTTTGGCATAGGCTTAGAGCACAATAAAAAATAAAAAATAATTACGGTGGGGACTGGTGTGTTTATAGACATGGACACCAAAATTCCACACTTTTACATGTAAACAAGCTTATTATGAAAAGTAGTGCATGTAGCAAGTGGAAATTGTCTGAGTGATGTATAACTGGACCTTTCTTCCTTTCTTAAGTGAGTTTTTTGGAATAAAAATCTATATTTGATATGTAATACTATGAGCAAACATTCATTGAAAATGCTAACATTTATCAATGTTCTCTATGGGGTGCTTGATTTTTTTTCTACCCCATTCTACTCTCTATCACATTGTATTTATGTGTGTACTACACTCCAACCTCATAAATCTCTTCACCACCCATGTATGGATAAATCAAAACTACAAATTCTTGCCTTCATTGATTACCTATGGTATTTTTTTAAACACCTAAAATTTAAGTTTTAATGTTTAGTTCTTATTTATTGACAATTTTTTTATAGCACTATGATTAGAATCTATGACTTCTCATTATATTGAAATAAAATAATAATATGATGCATGCCCCAAATTTTTTTAATTTAAATACATTTCACACCTTTTGAATAGGTGAAAGAGTATATCTCTCTACATAACATAAAGTTTCATTTGTATAAGCTATCAAGTTTACTAAAATTAATACAAATAATGATTCTTCATTTGAGATAATTCTCCATCCCATAGTTGCTAGAATTTATGTTTAGATATTTCTAAAATGTCAATTTTGATTAAAAAAATATTTCCCATCATATGAAATCTATATCATATCCACTCACATTAACACAAATAATTTTAATTTTAAACAATAAAGTGACATTCATTAGCATGTTCTTCATTTGTTTTCAATTATTCTTGTATATCCATCATCCTTTTAAGAGTAATTTATATCACTTTAGGTACTTCTATTATTCCACTAAGAACTTTAACAAAACATAGAAAACAATATCATTTCTTTTCAAGCTGCGCCAAGTTCATTTATTCTTGTACAAAGAGGACCATAAAATACTGTGACAATTTTTTCAATCTATATATGACTGGAAGGTCACTACAACAATTAATCTATATTATGACAAAGCAATTACCAACTGTGATTTACTACTAGAAACATTCTTCAACAACAATAATACACATTTCCTATTCAATTAGAATAGACTTTTATTAGGATCACTTATTGATCTTGCTTGATCAAACATGAACAAGAACAGATTCATGATACCATCTATCTTTTATTTGATATTTCAAACACACCAATACAAACTTATATCATGACAAATACAAACTTAACAACACATAAACAATTTTTTTAGACTGTAAAAATCGAATAGATGAATAGGTGAATAAGTGAAGGTGACGGTGACGATGACGGTGACACTGGCGTGACACAAACACTTATTTTAATACCATTAAACTTGTATTTAAATAATAATATTTTTTTAAAAAACATTCAAATGATTATGAGACTGTATATTAATGTGCGGTCGTTAATAAAATAAGAAATACACATTTGAAAAAGCTGGAAAATACAGAAATTTGAAGCAATGAGCAAGTCATATCGATGGTGATAAGAGTATACAGTGCCAGGAGACCATCCAATATACATCACTGGCGGAAAACTAAATACAAAGGGTGATAGATTACTATTCAAAGTCTTCATATACTAATAAAGATTGTCTCTGTTCATTGATCTGCCAGTCTTGTCCGTATGCCGAATAAATCGGAAGTGAGTTCTGTTAATACAACCTTTATTGTGAAAGTGGAAACAACGTTGGCCAACTTCCCAAAAAAAGACTACAAATCCTATTCTAAAAGCTTTATTCTCAACACAGTCAAGGAGCTCATGAGAGCTCCTAAAATGCTAAGAAATGGCTTTAAATCCAATCGTATTTCTGAAGGGAATGCTTGAAAATCTTGATAGAATTTTATGAAAGCTTCCAGTCGTTTCATAACTTGCATTCAAGAAGCTCATAATGTAATTGGTTTATATCCTTCCAAACCAGACGGTCCCACCACGACATGACAGTGGAGTGGCCATCAACTGAAAAGGAGATAACCAGCTCATGCTTGTCCCAGATTCAAACTATTCTCCAATGCATAGAGTTGGATATCTTTGTTTTTAGCTCCGACATTTAAGTCATTCAAGATTATCAGGTTTATAATTTGCTATGGATGTAGTGTAGGAATAAATGCAGACTTTGCATGTAATGATTTATCCCATTTCCACAGAGTCGATGAAGTTGAGACATGACACTATGCTAATGATTCATCCGTTTGAGACACCAGGAAAACATGTGAGCTCACAGTGGACTACAATGATTGTATGCTTTGTGTTGTTACAACATTTCACGCGCCCTTACACTCAAGTATCCACAACTACGAAGATTTGGTAAATATACACTCTTTTCAAATATAAATGATTGGATGAATTATTGGAACTATTAGGTAATTTTTAGGGGAACATTTCATTGGTATAGTTTTTCTTCTTTTTTTATTTGTTTGTATGGTGATTTAATTGTTGTTCTACATCTTCATGTGAACTTTTTGCAAGGGCTTTTAGCAGATCTTTTTGTAAGGTCTCTTAGTATATCATGATTTAGAGTTAAATAGTTCTAGTCATTTTTTAGGTTCTATGTAATAGAGAAATTCCTCATTTTAAGATGAAATGACATTTCTATGAATCTTTAGTTGATCCATGCCCTTCTTCACTATCATAAATCTATCCACAAAACAGTATTGATTATGGCATGCTTCATTCTTTTGATTATAATGTAATGTTAGACACATTGGTCATTAAATATCGACCAATCTAATGAGTAGACTTATCATAAAACATATTAGTTCTATTGGTTGACATTTTTCAAGAGCTCCTAATCTTCTCATGGACACTAAAAATGAAAAAAATCATCAAATACTTGAACCTTTCCATACAATTGCATCCTAATGTAAAGGTGGATATCATGGAAGCTAGAGAGGGGATTGTGGAATATGGCTTGATCTATATATCTTATATAATTTCATGTAGGCTTAGTTAATTTCAATGAGTTGATTTATAGAAATTGGAGACTTTTTTTAGAAGGATCTTTTGATATACTCCTATGTGAAAGGTTTTTACCATATGATTTGTGATATACTAAGAATAAGGAAAGGTTTCTTTGAGATATGTAGTTCTAAGACAAAGATTCCCTTTTTTTGAAATCATTTTACCTTAAATTTAATCTTCCTTCTTAATCATTTTTAACCATTCTAATTTGGGTTTGATAACCTAAGATTTTGTTGTAGTTTTGGGGCTCTCTCAACTTCTCATCCATTGGTAATCCCTTAGAAATAAATGTTTTAATTCTAAAAACTTATCCACTCTATTCTCACTTCATCTTTTCATTGATTTTGTGGAAATTGATCTTTCCAAAATTGGGTTTGAGGTTGGTAATAGGTTATATACTTAGTAGTTGGATTAAGAAGGAATTTGTTTAGATGTAGACTGCATTATGATATCAATCAATTGGTTGAAATAAGATGAATTTGCAAAAAGGAGTGTAATTAGATTAACAAATGGTTTTTAAACACTCTTTTAGCTATTTTCACTTAATTTTTTTATAGAACCTAATATTTCTTCTAAAATTACTTCAATTTTGATTAGATGCTCTCTCTAAGATAAGACAGACATTCATATAATTTTATTTCAACTTATTTGTCCTCCTTTTATTGCTATGATAGAGGAGTTGTACCCTCTTTTAGGGATTCATTGAGAATTTATGAGAAAGACAAAATATTTATTGAAACATAGTTTGTAGATTTGGTTAATAGTTAAAAAAATAAATCATTCATAAAGAAGGTTAAGGTTCAATGCAAGATGACTCTTCACTACCAATTCAAGAAGGGATGGAAAATATCTATTTTTCAAAAAAAAAAATGGTTATTTATCATTTAGGGTGACCCTTCTAATTAACATGGCCCAATCCCTTGAACTAGATAGTTTGGATGTCAATGAAACTTGGTGTGTTCAACATTATGAAATATTTCGTTACATTACTATATTTTTATAGCCAATTTAGAGGGAAAGGAACCTTACTTTATAACTTATTGATTAAAATTATAATAATTATTAAAATTTAGATATATTAATATTTCTATTAAAAAATTACCATACATACACACATACATATATGCATACTCTAATTTAATATTTTTTACAAATTTATAGTTCTTAAAGTTTCACAAATCATAAATTGAGACTTTAAACAATATATAATTAGAGCAATAGTTATCACATTTGTCTATTGATGTTTCACATACATACATACCATAGTTCGTAGCTGGAAACTTCAATATATATATATATACTATAAAAAGTGTTAAAATATGTATAAATATATAGATACTTGATAAATAAATATATTAAAAATAATATACAATATAATAATTGTGAGTATACATTATCATTAAAATTATAAATATAGATTTATGAAATTTAGGTTTTTTTTAAAATATGTGATATGTAAAATTATTTGGTTATGATATTAGAGTGTTTGAGTTTATTTCTATATTTATTAATATTTTTAATGTAATTATTATTATTATTATTATTATTATATATTTAATAATTGTATTGAATGAATAGTAATTTAAGATTTTTTCTTTCCTTCTTAATTTTAAGATAGTTAAATTATTTGCTTATTCAAAAATTATAAGAATTATTAGAGAGTTCTTATAAGACAATCAAAGAGTAATAAATTATAAGAAATAGAACTCAAAATATATTTTTTAAAGTGAATAATCCTCTAATGGGCTTCCTATCAAATAGAGGTATAAGTTCTTATATATAATTATTTTAGTTTAATCATATATCTCAAAAGTATTTTTAACACTTTGATTTGATCCATGTCAATGAATATGGATGTAATAATCACAATAAAAAACAAGAACATTAAATTGTATTCATAATCACGATAAAAAATCTTAATATTTTTAATATATCAATATTCTAATATTCTTCCTATTAATTTTTCAAATTTAAACTTAACATACTAAATATTATGAAAAATATTACAAGATATATATAATTATTTGATCTTATTTTATAAGATTGAAAGCTAGCTATTTACCTAATAATTTTTTATTTATTTGAGTGTTACAACTACTTAACATACACACGCTAGAAAATGGCGACAACTGAATAACCTAGCTAACAAGCTAAAAATTAATAGGTGTTATAAATAAGTAATTTAAACTCATAAGTTTCTCCCTATTACATATTGTCTTTATATTTGGAGAGAAAATTATTTATATGTTAAATTAGAAAATTGAATATTATTTTGACATATTTATAATCAAGATTGGGAGTAACCATACTACTCTTCAACAAGATATGAGCTCATTGATATACTCATCTAGGTGGAATTGGTTCTCACCTCAATAGGTCTTTTAGACTTATAAAAAATCACTCATCTTCAATTGATTCAAACCTTACCTAAATACTACTTCTTGGGTTGGTTTTTTATATTATTGAACCAACTCTTAGTGATTTAACTCATCCATCTTATCAAAATAAACTTCACCTCATCAATAAAAAAATATATTCTTTTAAGTCAATATGATCCTTACTAAAATTATTTAGTACCAATTTCACTACTAAACCATTACTTTTTCCTTTAAGCTAGTAGCAAGTTAAAGAATAGAAATTTCCCTTTAACCTTCTATTATCTTTCATATTTCTATTGTTATCTAGCCTATTATAAATTTTGATCACATAGCCAAATAGATAATAAAAATAATGTTAACCATAGATTAGTGTATGAAGCTCACCTTGATAGTTTTCATAGTATTTTCTTAGTACTAGTCACATCCATGAGAAAAGGTGTTCCCTCTTGATAAAAAAAATATTTTATGGATGTTAGGTACTATTGACAATGCAATCATATAAAAAATTAATCATTTTACTTTTAACATGCATTATAATACTATTTTGTAGAAAAATAAATTAATATATCAAAAAAATTAAAATATAATTTTACATTAGATGGTAAAATTTAATGAAAAAAATACTTGTCAAATTAGATAGTTTATGTGAATCCCCTAAACAAATTAAAAAATATCTAAACTAATCCTAAACTATTTTTTTTCTATATTATATAAAAACTAAATAAAATAAAATAACCCTAATATTTAATTAAAAAAATAAAAAATTATGTAACATACTTATATTCCTCAAACTTAAACAAATTTCTAGAAATCACTTTGAAGTCCTAATAAACACCCAAGCCTCTAATATTTTTTGCTTTGTAGAACACCACCATCACTTAAAATCAAGCCCCATATTTTAATTGTACTATTTGAGGATGTTTACACTTACCACATTATCCATGAAAAAATTGGTTGTTAGATTTATATCTTCCTCCTCTTAGCACAATAATCCTCTAGTCATAGTTCTTCCCATGAATATTCCTAGGCACACACTTTATAAATAGCTCATCATGGTTTTTGGGTTTTTCTCCTTTTATGTCACTATGTAGATCAAAATTTACTCCTCTATTTACTACATTGAATTACTCTTCCACTTTAAACGAATTTTTATAGAAATTTTTGAATTTTGTTCTCTAATATATTATATTTCTAAGAAGCATTATTTATTATTAGATTTTATTAAAAATACTATAGTTTTTTTATCATTATTTCTTTAAATGTTATATAACATAAATAATTTATTTCTCTTTTACATTTAAATAAAAAATATTATGTAACATTTAATTGCTTCAATAAAAAGTCACACAACTAGCTCATAAATCAAAGGAAAAACTAACAAATAACTTTAATTTTTTTTTTTTTTAATAATTATAGAAAATAATTAAAATAAATAATGTTATCATTAAGATAAAAAAAAAATATTATGTTAATACAATAAAATTAAAATAATATTGTTGAAAATTTGTAATATATATAATCTTTTTTTATACGTAAGGACACAATTATATTAAATATCAATTTAAAGGAGATACACTGTCTTCTGTTGAGCAGATAATAAAAATTGTAGAAACACTTTATCAGAACCCAACAACTTCATGGACCACCCCAAACGATTACAACTGCCACGACTACGCATAACCCTGACAAACCATACTGTAGAAATTATAACAATACTATATAGAGACTAGACTATTACTAGAACAAAATTTACATGTATAGCACGATACCATATTAATAATAGAACTACCTTTCCATTGACATAAATTTCATATGAAGCTAGGGGTATGCACCAAATTTTGGAGCTCAGGAACCCAGTGGGTTTGGATCCTAGACCATTTCGTTATTCCAAATTGATTGAATTCATTCCCCCTTTTCCCCTTCTTTTAAGAAATTATGTCATGTGAAATAATTATATGATGATGTGCTTCTTTCTCATCCCGTTAGTTGAGTTTGATAGAACCCTTGATCCCTCATCTATTCTCTAATCTTAACCAAATTTTTCCCAGAAAATATTTGGAGAGACCGATCTCCATGAAAAAAAATGTAGGTTTTGTAAGTAATTTTGTTGGCCAAACAAATAAACCTCCTAAAGGTATTATCAATAGATATCAAATATGTTGTTCACCAGTATCATAATAGAAAAAACAATAATCTAATCTAGATGAGATTCCTTCAGAAGGGATCAATTCTAGGATATAAGGAAGGAAAAACTAGTTTAATGCAAAATATTATTTAGATCACATGGATTGGACTTCAAAATATTTTCCTTTTCTTTCATTTGTTAGAACATAATGTTAACTAGGAATATATATGCACTATTAAATAGGTCTAAAATAAATATTTATAAATATCTAAAGTAAGATATATAATCTTATTATGTAAATATAATTTTAACACATTAGAAAAAATATTTAATTAATTAGTAATTTGATTAATATAAAAGGTTTATCTTTAATATTAATTAATACTATTATTTTCATAAAAAGTACATATGTTAACTTCTCTAAATGGTCGTACTTATTTTATTTTCCTAAATTTAATGGATTTTTATTAGGGATGAGTTATTAGAGGAGAATTTACAATAGTCAATATTAAAATATTCACTCTACAACTAAAGTTTTGTGCAAGGAAGTTTGGAATAAGGAGGAAGAGATTTACCCAAAGTTCATGTGTTTGTAAGTATTTAGATAAATAGGTTTTATTAATAATGATGCTTTATGAGCTTTTTTTCCATATGATTTTCCCATAAGAATTTTTTATTTTATGGTGTTAATATATTTAGTTTTTTTTTATGCATTTATTTTTGTTATTTAATATTCTCTAAGATCTATATAATTAACTATATTAAACAATTAATATCATTGATATTGTATGTAATCCACGTTCAAAGAGTTAATTCTTTGCAAAAAATTGAATTCAAATTAACAACTATTCCAAGAAAAAATTACATAACGATAAGCATAGAATTCTTGAAAAATATATTTATTCAAAATATTATTCTTAAAATAAAATTTTAAAATATAGATAGAAAAAGTAAACCCTAAAAATAACTTAAAAACTACACTATATAATTTAAAATTCTACTATATAATTGAATTTACATCAATAATTTATAAAATTCTACTATATAAAATTCGGTACAATATTCTATATATCAAATCTTATAAATTTTTAAATTTAAGTTAAAATTTAATGGAAAATTTTATTTATTAAGTTAAAATTAATTAACTTATTAAATAAATTTTAAACTGTTTAAATTGAACTTATTTTTTATTATTTTACTAAGATGTGTCAATAATTTTTCAACTTACTAATTTAAAAAAAATATGTATTAAATTTTATTAAATAACATATTATCAATGTTTTTTATTAGATTAGTAAGGAAAAGGGGATCTGGACTCAAAGTTGAAAACAAAAATAAAATTAAATAGAAACCTTAGAGAAATTGCATAGGCCACCAAAAGAACAACAAGGCATGTAGGCCTTCCAGAAATAAAATAGCTAAAAACTAGAAAACCAAAAGAAAAGAAACAACATCACCAATAGCTAGAGGAAACAACACCTAGGACCCAAGAAAATCTATTTGATCAAGTACTAGTTCTCTAATAGAGCATCAAGAAATTGCTAATATTCTTCGACCCGAAATGTTTTCCCTTTCATATTGTTGGCTTAGGATAAGGTGGTACAAATTTAGGTGTCTAAATTTTTCCCATAGATTTGATAACATTGTGACTATAAGAAGTTGTTTTGTTTCAAAAAATAATAAAGTATAGTGCATAGACCAGGGATGAGCACTAGTGGAATAATTCCCCAATAACTAGAAGGATTAAATTTAGGTATACCCCCTTGAGAAGATATGTAGGTTTGAAGAACACGAGTGTACTCTTGAAATGAATGAGAAAGTTAGAGGATAAAGGATGGAAGCAGGAACTAGAGAATGATGGATGGAAGAGGATAGGGATGATGGTCAAAAATAATGTATGAATGGTATAAGAAACTTAGATTCAATATTGTACTTGATGTTATGCACCAAGGTATGAGGAACCAGGGTGACGATGTGCCAAGTGTGTGATAAAAAGGTCAAATGCAAACATATTACTTATAACACCATGATATGGATGATAATTATGCCCTTATGGCAATATGGTACAAAGACCATGACAATTTTAAACAATGATAAAACACACAAGAAATAAGAAATTGTAACTGTAGATTAAAATAGATGATCTTCAAATGTGATGAGATGGATAGTCTGCAACTAGAATAACAATGTTAATCTTAATCTAACCAATATTAATCTAAAATCAAACAACAAAGAACGAGGAAATAAACATAATAAACTAAACAAATTAATGAAAATCTCTCACCGAATATGCGTTCACCCCTTCGAATTATCTTGATTATTTTTATCCATTTTGCCTTTTCAGTATTCTTTCCCTTAGATTCCAGTGTTTTGAATGCAAGTATAACTTCGTCGAGTGTCTCAAAAAAATATCAAAGATTTGTCTCTTCTCAAAAGTGTATGATTTCAGGAGGAGGAATAATGATAATGACAGGCCATTTTATAGATTTTGGGGTTTTGAATGATCGGTTCAGATTGAAAGAGAGATCGACGGATGAGATTGATGAATGCCATGCGATGTGAGTTCTGTCTCAGATAGAATGTGAGTTAGAACATGAGTTGGAACACGATTTCAGAAAAGATTGCAGATAGAGACTAAATTAGAACGTGAGTTAGAACACGAGTTCAGAATCTTAATCTCCAAAAATAGAAGAAATAGACTTTGTATGCAAAAGCCAAAGTTGGAACTCGAAGACTAATGCATTCGAATGCAAACAAGAGTTAGAACTAGTTAATCGACTAGTTGTGATAGAGAGTCTTCTCATAGAGATAAACTGGTGTTGAATCTGAAGATAACTGGAGAACTAAAAATAGACCTTGAGTCAGAAGGTGAGTGAATGATTAGTCAACTGATTGACAGAAGAATGTGACATAAATAATTAAACATGAATTAAATGTTAATTTAATTCAACATTCGAAAGTGAGAGATTTAATTAAATAAATAAAGATCATTTATTTAATTTGACTGTTGAAAAGGATTAAATGAATAATTAAATAATAAATATTTAATTATAGATAAAAGGGGTTAAATGAATAATTAAATAAAGATATTTAATTATAGTTGAAATATGATAAAAGGGGTAATTAAATAATAAATTATTTAATTAAGAAGGAAGAATTAATTAGTTAGTGAAATAATTAAATAATTATGATTTATTTAATTAATCAAGTTGAATAAAGGTTATTTATAAATTAATGAATTAATGAAAAAGGGGATTTAATTAATAGAGGAAATATGTGTTAGAAAGGATAATTACATAATTAACATTATTTAATCATGACAATGGATATTAGAAAATTATGTTGAAAAAGGTTCTCATAGGCCTAGACCAATTTTTGGTGTCTACAGTTTGCTCCTCTTTGATAGAATGTCGTTATGGTGTTGTGTCAAAGAAAATATGCCCCGATCGTGCCCCAACATGAAACAAGTTAGGGTATGCCCTAGTGAAAGGGAGAATGACGAGGAGGTACTAGTATGCCCCTTCGAGAGAACAGGTGGGTTCAAAGAACATGAGTGTTCTCTCGAAATGGATAGATAATGGCAGTGAAGATGCAAAAAAGAAGAAATGTTAGCATGGATAATTCAAAAAGTTAGTATTGAAAAAGAATGGTTATTGATTGAGAAAAATATAATCTTCGATATTTTTCCAAATATGTTATGCTTTCTTTTTATCATCATTGGGCAGGACATGACAAAAATGGATAGTACACACTATGATATGAGATAGACCATAGTGTACAAAGTTATCCACCTGTGAAAAACATATAGTCATAGACAAGGAATGTCTTAACTTAGACTAAGGACAAGATGCCCCAGTTGTTTTATTAAGACAAACCACAAACAATAAACAAATAAAAGACGGGTCATGACACATCATTGCTCCTCTAAATCCTTGATAGGACATCCTTGAGGAAACTAGTAACATGACTCAAAAATCAATGTTAAAAAGAAAGTTGACAGACAATAGCCAAAGAAAAAGAGTCCTGAGCCATCCTTGCTTCTCTAAATCCTTCAAGGGACATCCTTGAGAAAGCTAGTAACTAGACTTAATTCATAAATCGATAAAAAGATAAGACAAAATAAGATATAAAGTCATTAAGCCAAATAGAAGTATTCGCCAAAACTTGATCTTGTGGGATTGTTTGATTGTTGATGTTTGACATAGCGTAATGTGAGGGATGACACATACCACAATAAGACGTTTGAGTCTGGTTTCGACATGGTGACTATCTTTATAAGGCATGACAAAGCCTAGTTTCAAAAAATACATGCGTCGTATATGATGTTGGAGCCTGATGATGTTGATGCCACAAACAACATGATACTATGACAATTTGATGACGTTTGTTGATAATAAATACATATCTTGCAAAAGACATAAGTTGATCACTTTGACAATGTGTTTGATGTTGAATTGATGACTATTTGAGATGTTTTTCCTTGTTGGTGCATGACTTGTTTTGATTCGTTGACTGATTAAAAGTGTGTGTGTTGTATTGACAGTGTATGACATGAGGTGATAGCCTAAAGGACTGACCTAATGCGGCTAAAGACATGCATCTAAGTGAATGATATGCAATGTGTGTGATAGTGAATGTGAATGTGAATGAACCCTATTAGACTGACCTAGTGTGGTCTTGGGAGCTCATCAATTGATTAGCCTTGCCTATGTTGTACACATAGAGACTTCGTAGTTCAACACGACCAATGACTTTGAAAGTACAAAGAGTCATGATTTTAATGTGTGTGATACATTACAAACCTAGACAGACATACCTAATGCCTTGGGGGCACATCGATTGATGGCCTTGCCTATGTCTAAGTCATAGAGGCAACACAGTTTGACTATGCCTGACTGAACATGACTGACTTGACTCTATTTTTTGTATTTTCTGACAATTTTTTTTTTTTTTGGATTTTTGAAGTTTTCTAATGTTTTTGGGATTTTTTTTTTTAGGACATTTTCGATGGTGTGACATTATGTACAAGGTGTTAAGGCATAGAACAAGGATTTTCCCCCAGTCGGGAATAAGATTTGCAAAATGGAGTGGGTAATGTGACAAAATGGACGTTAGATGTCAATCGTTCCAAGGAATGGATAAGACAACCATTTATTATGAGTGATGGTGAAAATGTATGATTAGAATGATGGTAGATGGAAGAGCGAGCTTGACTACACATGGTGCCTATTTTCCAGGTTTTCACCATGGTACTTATCCATAGCACCACTGAAGCGTTTTTCACTATTGGACGGATTTATTTCTCTTTACTTTTTTGATTTTCTCAATTTGTTTGGTGTTACAAAGACGTCTGTTTGCTAGGTTTTCATCAAGGTAACCATTTTTTTGTTTTTTATTTTTTTGTATTTTTCTAAATTAAGACACAGATTCTCAAAAACTAAGCATATAACCTCTTTAGATGCAGACTGTTGATAGGTGACAAAAGCAACTCTCCTTCAGGAGGAGAGAGTTGGTACGCTCTTGATCCAAAGGTTTCTGTGACAATATAGGGCCCCAACCAGTTAGGTTCAAACTTACTTGGTTTCTCTCATTCAACTTGGTTCTTAGGATTCTCCCTTAATAGCAGGTCACCAATGTCAAAGTGTCTATTGAGAACCTTCCTATTGTAACTATGACGAAGACGATTCTGATATGCTTGCAAATGATTTAATGCTTTTTGTCTTCATTCATCTAGCAATTCTAGCTCTTGTAACCTAGAGACACGATATTCTTCATCATCAATATGACCCTTCAAGGATACCCTAAGAGAAGGTATTTCAACCTCGATAGGTAAGATAGCTTTGGACCCAAATACGAGGAAATATGGAGTGGTGCTAGTGGGAGTACAGATGCTTGTGCAATAATTCCATAAGGCATGATTAAGTTGAAGGTGCCACTCACGACCAACGTCATTAATAGTCTTCTTAAGGATTCTAACAATAGTCTTATTAGATGCCTCAACTTGGCCATTACCTTGTGGGTAATACGAGGTGGATAAATGATGTTTGATGTGGAATTCTTCACATAAATGGTGTACTTCTTGGTTCTTGAATGGGTGGCCAATGTCCGTGATTATGGATTGGGGTACACCATACCGAAAAGTGATATAGTTTAAGGTAAACTTGGATATTTGCATGCCGGTGATATAGGTCATGGGAATAGCTTCGATCCGTTTGGTGAAGTATTCAAGGACGATTATGATGAATTTATGGTCGTTGGATGATGGAGGGTGTATCTTACCTATGAGGTCAAGTCCCCATTGGGTGAAGGGCCATGGTGAAGTAATTGGACGAAGCTCCTATGCTCGCGCTCTTATCAAGTCTCCATGTATTTGACATTGTCTACATTTCTTTACAAAGACGTATGAGTCTTTCTCCATTGTAGGCCAATAGTAACCTAGTATCATAATCTTATCGGCTAGAGTAGGACCACTCGAATGAGATCCGCATATACCCTCATGTACCACTCGCAAAGTTGTTTGTACTTCTTCAACATCGAGACATCTCATTAGGGCATTATCTAAGGTGCATCTATACAGGGTTTCTCTGATGATGGTGTACTTAGCTGACTTTTGGATGAAGGTTCGACGTTGGTTATTGGACAAGTCTTGAGGTAAAGTTTGGTTAGTGAGATAGTCGAATATATCTTTATACCAAGGAGATGTAGGACCAACAATGGTGTACACTATTGCAATATCGGGGACATCATAAGCGGGGACCAAAATTTGTTCAACCAGAAACTCAAATGTAGGCACATTACTTGGAATATCCAACAAGGAACCCATTGTTGCCATATCATCTATAGCTCTATTCTAGATACGTGGTATTTGTTGAAAATTTATGTCATTGAAATATTGGTTGAAACTATCAACCATTCGCTTGTAAGGTGCAAGATTTTCATCCTTAGTCTTGTAATCATCATTTACCTATCAGATTACCAATTGAGAGTCACCAAAGACATGTAGGCTCTTAATTTTTCACTGAGCTGCCATTTTTAACCCTGTCACTAAAGCTTCGTATTCTACTATATTGTTGGTACAAGGGAAAGCAATCCTGAATGATTTTGGAATGGTATCACCTTGAGGTGTAACAAATAAGATACCAGCTCCTGAAACATGATTTGTATGTGACCCATCAAAGTATAGTTTCCATTCGGTTTTAATGTCAATGTTGAAGAGAAATTCATCTAGAAAATCTCCCACTAAGGGATGGTATGCCTTCATAGGTGCATCAGCTAGTTGATATGCAATCACCTGTCCTTTTATAGCCTTCCTTTCGATATACTGAATATCATAATCACTAAGTATCATAACCCATTTAGCCAATCGGCCTGTTAAAGCTAACTTACTTAGGAGGTATTTAAGTGGATCAATCTTTGCAATTAATATTGTTTGTCGATTGAGCATATAGTGTCACAGTTTTTGGGTACCAAAAACTACCGCAAGATAGGCATGTTCTATGTTGCTATAATTCAATTCATAGCCCACTAAGGTACGACTGATATAATAGACTACTCTCTCATGACCTTGATCATCGTGTTGTGCTAGGAGAGCCCCTAATGCCGACTAAGTTGCTGAAATGTATAATATCAATGGTTTTCCCTCTGTAGGTGCATTAAGATTGCTGGAGTAAGAAAATAGTCCTTGATTTCTTGGAAGGCCTCTTGAAATTTAAGTGTCCATACAAATGGTACTCCTTTCTTGAGTAGATGCTGAAAAGGGTGTATTTTATCTGCCAGTTGTACTATGAAATGCCTAATGGACTGTAATCTCCCCTATAGGGTTTTGAGTTGAGAAATGCTGACTGAAGGAGGCATTTCTATGATAGCTCCAACCTTCTCTGGATCTACTTCAATTCCTCTTCGAGAGATGATATATCCTAATAGTTTCCCTAATTTCACTCCAAAGACACACTTCTTCGGATTTAGCCTGACGTTGTAATTATCTAGCCTCTGGAATATCTTGTCTAAAAACTTCAAATGATCTTCCCTTGTTTCTGATTTAGCTATAATGTCATCTACATAATCTTCCATGAGAGTATGTACAAAGTCATGGAAAATCGTAGTCATTGCCCGTTGGTAGGTAGCTCTTGCATTCTTAAGTCCAAATGACATAACATTCCAATAGTATGTGCCCCATGGAGACGTGAAAGCTGTCTTGTGTTGGTCTTTAGCTACTATCTTAATCTGGTTATATCCAGAGAAACCATCCATGAGGGATAGCATCTAGTATCCTGTTGTCAGATCTACTATCATGTTGATATTTGGCCAAGGGATGTCATGCTTAGAACATGCCGTATTGATGTCTCTAAAGTCTGTGTAAATGAAAATGCCCCCAGTTGGTTTAGTCACTCGTACAAGATTTGATATCCAATCTGCATAGTCTATTGTCCTTATGAATCCTACATCTAGGAGTTTCTTAAGTTCTGCCTTGACCAATAGAGCGATCTGTGGATGCATTTTCCTTAGCTTCTGTTTGACTGGCTTAATACCTGGATGTAATGGTAAATGGTGCAATATTAAGTCTGGATCCAGCCTAGGCATGTCACCATATGACCATGCAAAGTTTATCTATCTCTTTTTGAAGAAGTCCTTAAACTCATGTTGTTCTGTCGTTGTTAAAGAAGCTGCAAAATATACTATCCAAGGATTCTCTTATGTACCTATGTTGACTGCAACAACCTCTTCTACTAGCATTAGTGACTTTTCTTGTTCAACGGGGAGAATATTTAAACCTCTATCCTTGGGTGCCTCAAAGAGGTTTTCGCCCTCAGATACGTCCTTTATTTTGACTTTTTCTTCTTCCAAAGGCACCTTTCGATTTTCACCTAGGGACTCATTATTTTTATTTTCATTGTCTTTGTTCTTTTTATTCTCATTTTTGCGACTAGAGGTGTAAATAGACTCCCCAAAATATGCTTTCTCATCCAAGTCTATGGTAAAACCTGCCTTATGATCCCCTCTTGGTATTCCTTCTCTAAGTCCCATGAACTCGGCAATTGCTTTGTCATTCTCGAATCTATCTATGATATGTGTACCTTTTTGATCCCAATCGATAAGTTTGGGATATATAAGGGGCATGTCATCATCAAAGTTCTTAAACATAGCTGCTAACAAGGTGAATATAGAATGGTTGACATGGTCACAGAAGTTTTGGACCAACTCCTTCTTGTTTTTCCTCCTAGGGGTGGGTATACTCTGATGTGGGACTATAGTGAGGGCTAATTCGTCAGAAGATGGTTTTTCAGGTGCCCAAGATGCATGATCAAGGGTTTCCCAATAATAGTTCTCTTTTCATTCTTCTTTGGACAAGTGCTTCTTAGGACAAGGATTAGATGGTTTTGGTACAGGTTTTGTGTTGAGGTCCAATTCACCAAATAGGGAATCTATGTTCATGGTACTAGTAGATGAAAGGGACTCCCATTCACGATCGCTTGAGTAAGGGGATTCATCATAAATTGGGGGAAGTGGTTCATGAGATATCTTGATGTCTGTGCAAGCACTCACTTCCTCTTGAAAAGATGACGAAGTACCAAGAAACCCAATTATAAGCAGTTGACATCCTAGCCCTAAGTATTTTGGTCGTGGGTAGACAGTAATCGGTTCCGTCATTCCATTTTGATATGGTCCTAACCCATTGTGCCCGTCATAGCCTTCATTTTGCATTATCTTAAAGCCTTTTCCATATTGGTCCTTAGCTATTTGAATAGATGAGGAGGGGTATTCATGTTCTTCTTGATACATCTAGGAATCACCTTGATCCACAATTTCCTCACTTAACTCTCCCCATTTGGTCAATGTCACTATAGGGGGAACATGAAATGTGACAACTAACTGTCTGCTATCTACCATGGGTAGGCCATATGCCTTAGGTGGAATCAATTGGCTGGCACAGTAGTATGCCTTTATATTATATTCGCCATAGCCCTTGTCTTGGATCTCAAGCTTAGGAGTGGATGATGGTGGTTTGAATGAAATGGACTTAGTGAGACGTGATGGGTTAATGTATAGGGATAAAGTGGATGATGAAGCTTCTTGATTAACTGGTACATGTCATTGTGGAATTTCCCTTAGGCTTGTACAATACTAAAAAGGATCTTGATCACCATCAATGGTGATTTTTGTGCCATTATACGAGAACTTGAGACATTGGTGATATGTTGAAGGTACAACTTTCATTGCGTGTATCCAAGGTCTACCTAACAACAAGTTGTACAGGAGGGTGAGATCCAAGACTTGGAAGCTGGTGTTCATGATTGCTGGGCCAATTCTGATAGAGAGTGTGACAACTCCTTTGGATGATCTTTCCTCATCATGATAAGCCTTGATTACTATACTCTTAGAGGTATCTACACAGTCTTTTGAGAATCCTAATGCCTTAACCAATTTTAGGGTACACAGGTTCAAACCTGCTCCTCCGTCTACCAAGACTCGTCGGACTTTGGTTTGATGGACTAGGACTTCAAGATGTAATGGGTCACTATGATCAGACTTTTCAGTTGAGTAGTCTTGTTGGGAAAATGTGGCATGATGCAAGTTGGTCAAATATCCCACCATTTCTTCGAAGTGATTGACATCCAAGTCCATGGGAACAGTAGTGTTCTGCAATGCTTTTTCAAGTATGGCTCGATGTTCTGGTGAAAAATTCAATAGTTCCAAGATAGATATTTGTGTCGGGGCTTTGCTCAATTGACCGATGAGATTGTATCTAAACTTGGACCTCTATGTAGGTGGTTCAGAAGAAGGACCTGGAATAATTATTTTAGTCCTGTGTGTGTTCACATTACATTATGGATGTTTCTTAATGATGATGCTATCAACATGTTTGTTTGCAGCTCAGAGGCTATATATGGTCTTTCCTTTTCCATAGTCATACTTGGAGTTTGCATAATTGGTAGAGGGATTGTTCTTAGTTCCTGAACCAGAGGTGTTTCCTTTTGTGTGGTCATCTAATGGGTCTGTGAAGACCTTATGATCAATGTTTTTAGTATTTTTCTGTCCGTTTACCTCTATGGATCCATTTTCAACAAAGTCTTGGATGATATTCTTTAATTTCCGACATTGTTGGAGGTTGTTCCCTTTCGTTTGATGATAGTCACGAAAAGTGTTATCATCCCACCATGAAGGTTTGAATTGTCCAGGATCATAGTCTCTTGGTTCCAAAGGTTTTATGAGATTATGTTTGACCAATTATTTGAAAACTGCCTCAATTGGTTGTCCTAAAGGTGTAAATTCACGCATAGGAAATCTCCTTTGGGGTCTTTGTTGCGAGTTCTGGACATAATTAGCCATTTGATCTGGACTGTTCATCATGTTTTCATTTTGGTTGTATCCTTTAAGTGTGATAACTGGTCCAGTATGTATGTGTTTAGCATCAACAATGCTGTCATTTGTGACATTCTTGTTCCTAGACCAAAATTTGTTTCTATCATTCAACACATTTGGATGTTGGACAATTGGGCTATTGCCTGGTACTTTTATTTTGCCTTTGTCAATAAGGCCCTTTTCAAGGATGATCCCCTTTTGTACCAAGTCAAGGAATGAAGTGCAATAGTGTACTCGTAAGTCACCTCTCAGTTACAAATTGATGTTTTCGAGGAATATTGTGACCTTTTTTTTTTTCGTGTATTTCGACTGGGCAACGACTAGCTAGACTTCTCCATCTCTGGAAGAAAGTGGTGAATGTATCACCATCTTATTGTGTCATGTGGCACAAGGTTGCTATGGTTACTTCGTTGTCTATGTTAAAGGTGAAATGTTCAAAAAAATTCTTAGCTAATTCGCCCCAAGATCGTATACCATATGGTAATTTAGAAAACCATTCCAGTCCTATCCCGACAAGGGTTCATGGAAATAGTCTCATCAAGTATGTGGGGTCATATGATATGTCCATGCATGTTGTTGAGAATTCTCTAGTGTGTTCTAATGGATTCTTTCTCCCATTATACTTAGGCAAATCTCATATAATGTATCCATGGGGGAAAGGTGTCATATAGAGTGCTTTGTCGAATGGACATGGGCATAGGTCTTACATTGAGATAGTTCGTTTGCCTGACATAGACATGTTGTCCATCTGTTGTTGACAAGTTGCATCTGGTTTTGAAGGATGTTGACTTGTTTCAAGGACATGGTGTTTGTGTTATTTGGATCAATGTAGATGTTCTGATACACCATATTCTGTGACGGGTTGTGATTTGGTGAGGGAATGTATCCCATTAGAATGTTTTGATTTGGTATAGGGATATTTCTTGTCTGAATGGTTTGATTTGGTATAGGAATGCTGCCTGTCTAAATGGTTTGATTTAGTATAGGAATGCTTCCTGTTTGAATGATTTGATTTGGTATAGGTATATTCCCACCAACTTTGGATCTCTTACCAGTCACATTGGTGTCAAAGGGGTTGGAGGAAGTTGCTCCCATAGTAAATTGTAAAGCTTGTGTTACATTGAAGAGGATTGTGCTTACAATTGACAATGTCTGAGTAGATACACTAGTTGGTATCGCTGCGATAATTTGGGGAATAGAGACACTTGATGTCACAATTTGTGTTGGTTGAGTACACTGTGTTGTCAAAGTATGAATATCAAATCCTGGTGGTAGTGTGGCACCTTCTACTAGCAACTTTGCTTGATAGCATTGTGGATCATTTGCCAAACACTCATCCATGAAGGATGCAAACTTAGGATCTTGCACTGCTGCATCTATGTCTTCTATGTAAATTTTTCCATGTGTGTCTCTAGTGACGTGTTTTTCAAGCAAAGGCTTGTGTGGTATTTTACTTCCCGACGGTTGATTTTAGAAGGGATTGATGAATTCGTTGGGGTCTATCATTACTTTGTGTTTCTTTTTGGACCTTGTTTTGACCATGAAAAATTTGCTCAAAATGGGTAATGCAGACTATGTCTAAAAATTGATATGACCTATGTCTATGTTTTTGGATTTTTTTGACAATAAATGGCATTGCTAAAATGGTTTTTAAAAAGATGTATACTAAGATGACGTATGATAGGACAGAGAATATGCAAAATTTGGAGTAGACTATGACGATAAATGAGTCTAAGATGGGTATAACCTACCACCTATGGAATAAATGCATGCAAAGACTTGTTTTTGACCAAGGAACCTGATTGTATGACAAGGACAACTGTCAAGGTGAATTTTCCAAACTAGACTGTTGAGCTGAAAAGATCCACTAGATGGGACTAAAGTGACAAAGTTCAATGATTGTGACAAATCGAAACATGAACATTTCCAATGATGAGGAAAGTTATCTATTATGTGATATGCAATTTCCTAGGAAGTATCTATATGCATGCGACTTAGGATGACTATGACTAAAACGTATATGCCACCTAATGATGCAAGGTTTTTTAGCAAAATTTTGATAGTTTCTATCCAAGGGTGATCTTGAGAACCAGAAGAAAATAGTGATAGTGATGTTTCAGACTCAATTTGTGGTTTTCTAAGTTTTCTGTTGATAGACAAATGTGGTCCACCTAACAGTTTTAGTTCAAATGTTTACAGATGCGGTTTTTGATAGTGCATGCGATGTTTTTGACAGTTACAATTTTTCCTATGACAAATGCAGTTTATCGATACACATGCGGTTCTAATTTTGGACTCTATAAACCTAAATTTTCTGATAGACACTTGCAGCTCGAAAACTGACAGATGTGGTTTGCATGCACACATGTGACTCATAACATGCAGACTGTGAATGATGAATTTTTTTGATAGACACATGCGGTTTTTCCCTTAACAGATGCGACTCTCTATGACAGATGCGGCGTTTAAGTTGACAATTGCGGCTCGAGTTTCTGACAGTTGAAATTTTCCTGAAAGTTGTTTTGACTGACTTGGTTTGGTGATCAAGATTTTGGAAAATACAACATAAAACAAACACAACAGTCAATGTATTTTCAGTTTTGTGATTGTAGAACTGTTGAGACTCGAAAAAAATTTACAACCTAGGATTTTTGGACAATACTTGTTGAGTTCTTATTTGGATCTATCTAGCTATGCATATTTATGGCGAATGACTAGTAGCTTGACCCTACTGGCTCCCCTCCACGACACTCACTTATACGGGGCAGCTAAGCTATTGTATCCATGAAACTCCTAAGGCATACATTTCATTTCCACACATAAACTTTAAGAATATAAGATGGCTTCACAAGGCTGACCCTACTGTGCCAACAAGTAGGTAGGATTTTGGTAACTCTACAACAAGGTGTTTAATAAGGGCATTTTGTTCATGGGACACTATCCAACGTCGGTGAGAGTCCATTTCTGTCCATCTTGTCGGAATAGTGCACGTGATTCGGGCTTTCCCCAAGAATCCATTTTTATATACTGACTGGAAGTCACTTGGATTTAGCATGCTACTAATCTAAGTCATCTTGGGGTGAGTACTTTTCCCCACCAAGATAGGCCCAAGTTCTAGAGTCAGTAATTGTTTCTCTTACACTGAATTGTAAGGGTGACAAATACGTGCAGAGCACTAGACAAAGAAGACAATGGTTCTTTTTAATCCAAATGACAATTGTCTATCTATCAAACAGAAAATTCTTTTTAACCCACACGATGATTATCTATCTACCAAACAAAATCTTCCTTAAATAAATAAATTAACACAAAGGCATTAGGTCTTGCATGCAAATTTATTAGTAGTTCATTGTACTTCAGCTTTCATCTTGCAGAAAATTGTCTTAGGTTTTAATTGTTTTCTATGCTTCGTCCTGCAAACAGTATGTTATTCCTCCTTAACACAACTGAAAAAAAATATTAACAAAAATCAAAACAACCTAAATAGTGAAAACTAAAAATATGGATGCACGAAAATCAATAAAAAAGTGAAAAAGATTTACCAGCCAGATGCGGCTTTTGGAGCCACAGATGCGGTTCGATGTTGATAGGTGGATGCGGTTCATGACTTTGTGGATGCAGTTTGTGATGGCAGATGCGTCGCTATTTTTAACAGATGCGTCTCATGAATATAGATGCGTCATTTTGTGGAACAGATGTGGTGCGCTGTACAAAAAACCTTCAAAAAAGATCAAAAAATAGAATAACGGAAAGACGAAAAATATGTGCGAATTTGAAGCGTGTTCACGTCGGGTTCACCAAATGTGATGAGATGGATAATCTGCAACTAGAATAACAATTTTAATCTTAATCTAACCAATATTAATCTAAAATCAAACAACAAAGAACGAGGAAATAAACATAATAAACTAAACAAATTAATGGAAAGCTCTCACTGAATATGCATTCACCCCTTCAAATTATCTTGATTTTTCTTCTCCATTTTTCCTTTTCAATATTCTTGCCCTCAAATTTCAGTGTTTTGAATGCAAGTATAACTTCATCAGGTGTCTAAAAAAAATATCAAAGATTTTTCTCTTCTCAAAAGCGTATGATTTCAAGAGGAGGAATAATGATAATGATATGCCATTCTATAGATTTTGGGTTTTTGAACGATTGGCTCAGATTGAAAGAGAGATCGACGGATGAGATTGATGAATTCCATGCGATGTGAGTTTTGTCTCAGATAGAACGTGAGTTAGAACATGAGTTGGAACACGAGTTCATAAAAGACTACAGATAGAGACTAAATTAGAATGTGAGTTAGAACACGAGTTCAGGATCTTAATCTCCAAAAATAGAAGAAATAGACTTTGTATGCAAAATCCAAAGTTGGAACTTGAAGAATAATGCATTCGAATACAAATAGGAGTTAGAACTAGTTAATCGACTAGTTGTGATGGAGAGTCTTCTCGCAGAGATAAACAGGTGTTGAATCCGGAGAACTAAACATAGACCTTGAGTTAGAAGGTGAGTGAATGATTAGTCAATTGATTGACAAAAGAATGTGACATAAATAATTAAACATGAATTAAATGTTAATTTAATTCCAACATTCGAAAGTGAGAGATTTAATTAAATAAATGAAGATCATTTATTTAGTTTGACTGTTGAAAAGGATTAAATGAATAATTAAATAATAAATATTTAATTATAGATAAAAGGGGTTAAATGAATAATTAAATAAAGATATTTAATTATAGTTGAATTATGATAAAAGGGGTAATTAAATAATAAATTATTTAATTAAGAAGGAAGAATTAATTATTTAGTGACATAATTATGATTTATTTAATTAATCAAGTTGAATAAAGGTTATTTATGAATGAATGAATTAATGAAAAAGGGGATTTAATTAATAGAGGAAATATGTGTTAGAAAGGGTAATTAAATAATTAACATTATTTAATCATGACAATGGATATTAGAAAATTATGTCAAAAGTGGTGGTCGCAGGCCTAGACCAATTTTCGGTGTCTATAGAAATCATTCAAAAAAAGTAAGAAAAACTAGGACTATGATCGAAGTCAATCTAAAAATTTATTGATTCATTGACTAATGATGACAAGGATAACAAACTTAATGATAAGAATATGTAACCCAAGGATTATGTTATTAATGATAATAAAAACATGAGGATGGGGAAGGATACATACCTATGATGATAATTAGATTAAAGTAGATAAATGTATGAGTAGATGATTTGGATCAAAATTAATAGATTGATTTTTGATGATGAGCTATATTTTAAGATTTAATTTCAAATGGATTATGATTGATTACTGAATGAACTAGATTGAGATTATTAGATTGGAAGGATAGATAGATGATAAATGTATTGGGTATGATAGGATTGGATTAAGGATAGAAGATAAATGGATTGGATGAAGTATACAAGGATAGAAGGAGGGGAGAGGATAGAGGAAAGAAGGGAATCATTGGATGGAGTGGAAGGGATGTATTGATCAAGTGAATAGAGGGGAATATATGATAGAATTATTTGGGGTAAGGGATTTACATATTTCATTTAGTGTGGATGGTGTGATGGGGGGTTGATCCCACAATACTGGTTTACAATTTTTGGCCAAACTAGACAATGAAATAATTTTTTCTAACTAAATCTTCACTTTCGGGCACCTACAATGGCTAAACCATGAGGAATTTGAAGATGATGCAAACTAGTGATTTGTGAAATTTTGTCTGTAGATTCTAAATATATTTTTTTTCAAAATTTTTGGAATTAAATTGCACTTCTTTTTCCATCTCCTTCGTAAACTAGTTTTTTTCAGTAAACAACATTTTTAAGGAGTGATGCACATTGTATACAACATAATTTTTTTCATGAAGGATTAAATTCTATTTTTTTTGAATTTAGATTTGTAACTAAGATATCTAGTGCTTTCAATTGATATCCTAGTGTTTCATTGAATATTTTTTCCTTAATCAAGTTTTAAAGTCAAACCAATTATAATTCAAACATAGACGAACTGTATACAACATAACTTTTTTTGTATGTATCAAAATTCTTTTTTTTTGTTGGATCAAGTACTTCAATATCTCATGCACTCATATTTAAAAAAAATAAAAATTGATAATCTGCTATTTTTCCATGTGTGCAGAACAGAGAGCTTGATTTTTGGTGAAAAACCTATGTTTAATAAAACTGAAAAAAAAATACATAATAAAACCAAAACATATTAAAATTATATTCGTTGGATAGCTCGTTTTGAGGACTACCATCATCCAGTTGGGTCTATGAAGTCTCCTCCATTTTCATCCTCAACCCAAGCTTCAAAGTGCAAAATTCTAGACTTTTTGGGTGCCTGAGGGGGAGAAGGGGGAAAAGTGGGGTTTGAGTGAACCAAGGGGGTTTGCTCAAGACCCTAGGGGTTTGCTTGAACCAGGGTTCACTCAAACCAGGGTTCGAGTGAACCCCCTTTCCACAAGTCTTTTCTTTTGGATTTTTTTCGAGAATGGTGGGCCCCATCACTAAATGGGTTTTGTCAAACCTAGGTTCTAGCGAACCCTCTTTTGGTTCGCTCGAACAAAACAGTTTGTTCAAACCACAAAAATATATATTTTTTGCATGGGGTCATTTTTTCAAACTTTTCCTTCCTCACTCAAATTGTAAACCACTTTTGTGGGTTTACCCACAAAGGAGGGTTTAATAGACTCCTTAAATTGGGTAGATGGGGATATAATATTCATGACATTTAGGGTATTGGGGTTTTTCTTGATTTAGAGGATATGAAGGTGGATTCCTGACATGGTAAGCTTGTACAATTTTTTTGGATGTGGGAAATTAGTATTCTTTATTAATAGTTCTTGGAAAAATTATAGAGGGAGATATGTTAGGTGTTTAGTATTGTACACATCTAAAATTGGTCACAGTTAATTGAACCTATTAATTAATTAAATATAAATTATTTAATTAATATTCTTAAGTCATCCACATATAAATAAATTTAATTATTTATTTATATTGTTCATTTTCTAATTCTTCTGATTTAATTAAATAAATAAGTTTATTTAATTAATGCTACATTCCTCTTAATTAATTAAATAGATTTCATAATTTATTTACATTAATTATCACAAATTTTAAATCCTAAATTTAAATGATATTCTTCATTCCACATTTAATTAAATATTTTTGATATTTAATTAAAGCATTTTCTAAATTTTCCACTCTTCTCACAAAATTAAATATTTTCAATATTTAATTAAAAGGCTTTTTTTTCCTCTTCTCACATAATTAAATATTTTCAATATTTAATTAAGGCCTTTTCATTTCTCACACATAATTGAATATATATTTATTTAATTATGAGAGACAACTTTCAAATTGTCTCTTCATTCTCCATCCGTCTTTTAGAATTCCATCTTCTTTTCGAATTCTCGATCTCTCACCGTTCATTTTAATAGGTTTGAACTTGACCGTTGATCTTGACCAATTGAATTCCTACCTTCAAAAATCTATAAATACAACCCTTTCATGAGTTGAAAAGGACCTCGAATCTCAGATTTTCATGCGTAGTTACTATAGTCGCATCTTAGCATTCATAGCATTTCAATTTTCATAGCTTAATCTTGTAGCAATGCATCTGCATTTTTATTAATCTCATTCTCTCAAGCTGCCAATTCTACAAGCTGATGTTTTAAACAACTGAGAGCAAGCATCTTGAAATGAATCCTTGGAGATAGAGGACAATGAGATGAATTTGAAGAAGCTATGCTTTAGAGTTTGCATTTTGCTTTCCTTAATTAGTTTCTTCAATCTAATGTTTCATTGGTGTATTAGTTTAGATTCAATTTGATTTACACATTCTAACATACACAAGTATTAGATGGATGATTAGGATTAGATGGATGATCAAGATTAAATAGAATATTAGGATTATCATTTTTAGGACTAGGATTAGATGAATGGTTTGGATTATAGCTTGGAGGATTTAATTTATATGGACGACTAGGATTGAATGGAGGATAATAATTATAGCTTGGAGGATTATAGGATAAGGGGTTTATATTCTAAGTGGACATGATGGGGGTGTTGTTGGAACAAAAATATATACTAAGAGGGAGGGCGACTCAGTAGATCAAATAAAAAAAATCTCTTAACCCTTGTTATGTAGATTAAGAAAATATACATAGATCACACACACCAATAATCATAACACCATATATATAGGGAATACCGAATATGGTAAAAACCATGGTGAGAAATGTTGCTAGGATATACTATTCTAATCTAGTCTCACAATAGAACCTCACTTGTTGCAATGTTTAAGGGTACTAACCCTAAGGAGACACCAATCCCTTGATTTAAGGGCACCAAATCTAAGGGACCAAACACTCCCTAATCTGAGCACCAACCCAACTATCTAATGACACCCCAACCAATCAGATGTATAATGAAAGTATGTGGAGCAACAAATCTAGTTACAGATGATTCAGATGAATACAATTTTGTGTTACAGACTCAATAGATATAACTACTCAATCTCTACTTTTCTCTACAATAATTTTATCTCCTCTCTTCACTCTTCTTCTAACACACTATATTCTCATTGAATGAATACACACTTCTTCATTCTTCAACACACAGAGAACTTATACATTGCATTCTCTATCTTGGTGTGAACCAATCTTAGGGTTTTATATTGTTTGACATCATTCATGCTTGATCAATTTTTTTCTAGATTTCATGACTCTTTTTGAATTAATGAAGTCATCCACTTATTCTAATCAATCAACACACATATTATTGGAGTAGTTATAGTGATCAATTTTATTTTTTGTGCCACAATCAAATTATCCTAACTAGCAGTTTCATCTTTTTTCCACCTATATGTTGTCAAAAAAAATCTTTCAATGTTAGTCATTGATTGCACCATGATCCATCAGTTACCATTTAAATTCCTTGAGCTACCCGATACAAACATTTTCCACATGTCACCTCTTCATGTTTTTGCATTGGTCAATGATGGTCAATGTAATCTTCTTGCAAAATGGTGGAAATACTTCTTCATTATCACCGACCTTGTCTTTCATTTCCATTGGGGTTCAAATGTTTCAAATCCATCTTACCTTCTTCTTGAGTTCCTTAGTAGAGATTAGGAAGCAAGTTCAAACACTTTAGTTTGAAGCTCTTTACCCACCTATCAAGGTTCGACCATCGGCCTTACCCTTTACCATTTACCACCTTCCACCTCACATGTAAACCATAAGACATACCACTAAACTTTGAAACTATGATGAGTCCTTTGAGGTATTAGATGTTGAGGTTCACACATACCATTTACCTCTTTCTTTGCTTTTGATAAGGAGTAAAACTTCTTACTACTTCACGATGCCAAAACCCTTTTGGGTGTCAACCTTCAGGCTTTCTATTTACTGCTTACTTTCCTTTTGGTATGGCATAAGCCAACCTTCTGACTCACAATCCCCAAATACATTTTGGTTGTCGGAGTTTAGGTCTCCCACATACTGCATACTTAACAAATTATTAACACACAAGCCTTAATTCCAAAACACAAACATCAAAGTAATTTTTGAGTTTCGAGCTTTAGGGTTCCTTCATACCCCTTTCATCACTTTCAGTTAAGGTGTAAGCCTTAACGTCAAAGCCCATTGCTCGAAACCTTTTTGGACTAACCTGAAAATGACCATCTCTTCTCTTAGCAAGTTGTATAGAGTAACTCGGAGGCCTAAAGCCCAAACTTATGCAACTATTGAAGGCTTACCTTGTAACTTCATAAGCATTATTTAGAGAGATACCACTTGAGATCAATGGCCATCATGTTTGGCCACAATCTCCCTTTTGACATCCATCGACAATATCACTATCTGATATTACCTAGATCTCCTTTTTACATCAATGACAATCAAATTACCAACAATCTCCCCTTTAGATTTGATGGAAAAACTAAATTGTCTACAGAAACATTTTCTCAGCAAGCATTCTCCCTCATGAGCTTGTTTCCCATTTTAAAAAACATAGAGAATTTTTCTATGTTTCTCCCCCTTTGACATCAATGGAAAAGGGACAATGTTTGAACACCATGCTACTATTGATGTTCTCCCCCTTTGAAAAACCATGCAAAGTGAAAGAATGTGTCCAATAATCTTCAACCATCAAGTCGTTAGAAATTTTTAAAATCATGCATGCCTAACTTGCCTTTTATCTCATCTTCCAGGGATGAATAAATTTTATTTAATCTCCCCCTAGACTCATTCCCTATCACTAATATTTAGTGACATGATGTGGGAGAAACTGCTCCCAATAGTACCCTCAATTATTCAAATTTATCTTTGGGAAGAGGCTTAGTGAATATGTCTACAAATTGTTCCTTGGTTGGCACATATGCCATGCTGACTTCTTGATCTCTACCATTTCTCTTAAAAAGTTATACTTGATTGAGATATACTTGATCTTAGAATGCATCACTGGATTCTTTGATATATTTATGGAACTTGTATTATCAAAAATAATAGACATAGGTTCTTTGTATTCTACCTTGATGTCTTTAAGTGTTTGTTTCATCCACAAAACTTGAGTAAAACATGCCATTGCTGCAATACTTTGCTTCAATTGTAGAAAGAGTAATTAATTCTTGTTTTTTTTCTCACGTATGAAACAATTTTGTTTCTAAGAAATAATGTACCACCACTAGTTCTTCTTCTATTATCCACACTTTCTACCCAATCAACATCTATATATGATTTCAAAGTGAAATTTTCACCTTTGGGATATCGCAGTCCATAGTCAATTGTGCTTTTGATATATCTAAAACTTAATTTTACTCTATTGACATGAGACTCTTTAGGAGCATCTTGAAATATTGCAAACATTCACATTGATTGCATGATATCAATTCTTGATGTGGTCAAGCACATCAAGCTACCTATCATTGATCAATGCATGGTCTGATTTGTATCTGGGGATTCATCTGTCTTGCTTAACTTACATCTAGTTATCATGGGGGTACCAATTGGTTTTCTATCTTCCATCCAAAAATTCTTGAGCATCTCCTTAGCATACTTAGTTTGAGATATGAATAACCCTCAATCAGTTTGTTCTATTTGTAGACCAAGGAAGAAGGAAAGTTCTCTTAGCATAGACATCTCAAACTTATTTTACATATGGAAAAAAATTCTTTAGACATTCATTCATTACTACCACAAAAAATAATGTCATCTACATACACAACAATAATTATAATATTCTCACCTTCAAATTTGAAGTATAGATTGTTATCCACACATCCCTTCTTTAATCCTTATTGTTGTAGGTGTTGGTCTAATCTTGAATACCAATCTTTAGGTGTCTATTTTAGACCATATGGTACTTTATTCAATCTATAAACATAATATTCTTCTGATAGCTGAAAACCTTCAAGTTGTTCTATGTAAACTTCTTCTTCTACATTCCCATTTAAGAAATCAAACTTGACATCCATTTGATAGACTTTGAATTAATTATGAGTAGATAATGGTAGAAATTTTTGTATGGCTTCCATTCTAGCAACTAGTACAATTTTTTTTTCAAAATATATACCTTCAAATCGTGCATACCCTTTGCACACCAATCTAGCCTTAATTCTTACAACAACTCCATCTTCATTAATATTATTTCTAAAGACCCATTTAGTTCCTATCACATTCTTTCTTTAGGGTATTTGAAATAACTCCCAAGTTTTGTTCTTTTCAATTTGGATTAGTTATTCTTCCATTGATTTTATCCAACTCTAATCCTTCCCAGCTTCAACATAGCTCTTGGGCTCTATTTCAGATAATAGTGCAAAGTTTACTTGCTCTTTGTTCTTTGCAACTCTCCTCCTTGTCTAAAATCCTTCATCTTTGTTGCCAGTAATCTTCTCCTCAGGATGATCCTTTTGAATACATTTTTCATGTGCCTTTTCATTCTCCTCTTTAGCCTTGTCATCAAAAACTTCTTCTTCATACTCTGATTCAACTTCATAGCTATCTTTTTCAGGTTCAACATGCTTCAAATCTTCATAACCTTGACATTGATAATCTTTACAATTTTGTGCACCCTTTTGTTGTAGCATTGGTAGGATTTTCTTTGAGTGGAATATCCAAGGAGTATTCCTTCATCACATCTTAATTCAAAGCTTCCTATGTTGTCTTCTTCTCTCTTAATATAGCATTTGCTACAAAAAAAATTAAAGTATTTAATAGATGCTAGTTCACCATACCACAATTTATAGTGTGTCTTCTTATATTTTACTCTCATCTGAACTCAATTCAAACTATATACTATTGTATGTATTACCTCTCTCTAGTATACATCAGGTAACTTGGCCTCATTTAGCATTATTTTTTTCCATTTCTTTGAATGTCTTGTTCTTTCATTCAACCTCTCCATTTTGTTGTGGATTTATTTCTATTTAATATTTCCTCTTGATTCCATCCTTCTCAAAACATTCTATGAATTCATTTGATTTGAATTTTCCACCATTGTCTGATCTTAAGCATTTGATATTTTTTCCAGTCTTTTTCTCAAGCATGACTCTAAATTTTTTGAATCTTTCAAATTCTTGAGACTTATCCTTCAAGAAGGCTACACATGCCAATATTGAGTAATAATCAACTAGTAACATGAAGTACCTTTCTCATTTTAATCCTTTTTTCTTTTTCAGGCCAAAAAGATAAGTATGCACTAACTCCAAAGGTTTTGTAGTTGAATACTCTTTTTTATTAAATCCGATCCTTGTTTGTTTTCCTTGCTGACATTGCTTGCAAGTGGCATTTGCAGGTTTGGTTATCTTAGGCATGTATCTCACAAATCCTTTTGAACTCAATTTTACAAGATTATCAAAATTTACATGGCCCATTATCCTATTCCATAAGTAACTCTCATCAACCTGTACTATCATGGAACGTTGACCATTCACCTCACAAATATTGCAAATATTGCTTTCAGTTATTTTTCATTCTACTATTAATCTCCCTAATTTCCTTATCTCATATCCTTCTACATTACATGTGACTTTGTATCATATATCACACATTTTTATAACACTTAGCAGATTATGATTTAATCCTTCAACATAAAGGACATTATGTGTAGGCAATTTTCTATTTATTCTTAGGGTTCCTTTACCACAAAAGTTTATAGTAGTGTTTTCTCCCAAACTAATAGATCCTTCTTTGCATTTACGTAGTTTTATGAACTTTTTCTTATCACTAGTCATGTTCTTAGACAAACCACTATCTATTACCCACAAATTCTACTTCTTGGCATGGAGTGCAATTTGAACAATCATAGAGTGTGCAACCTTCTAATATTTCTCTTTCCACAGTTTCTTGGGTTTCTTTTTTGATTCATATTTCTCTTTAGTAGAGACTTTTGAAGCTTTGGTCACTTTGGAGGGCATGCTTTTCTTCTTATCTTGTACTTTTGGTCTTACAATTTTTTTTTACATTGTTTGGCTATGTGACCAAAATTATTGCAATTATAGCATATTACATTTTTATCTAACAAAGGAGAAAATGAATTTTTAATAAAAAATATTTATTCTCCTTTTAGGTACAACATAACATTCACTAGCCCTATGACCAAACTGATTATAAGAATAAAAGGGTATGTGCAAGATCATCATGGAAAAAACAGGCCCTTAAGTGGCGATGAAAATTCAAAAAATTAGTATTAGGCAAGTTGACATAAAAATTTGAAGAAGTTATCTATATTATTTCAAAAATATGTAAGAATAGTATCTATAGAAAATTGAATTTAGTTGCTAAACTACTAGGTTTATATTTATTTTTAAATCTATTTGGTGAAAATTTGAAATATAAATGTAGTAGTACTTAAATTTCAAGGGAAAAATAAGAAGTAGGTGTCTGTTTGACCACCCTAACCACAATAAAATGATACTATTTCCTTATAATATTTTAGATATAAGTAGAGGACTCATGTCCCGATGTGATGCATAATTTTTTAAATTTTTTTCCAAGTAAATAATTAATAATGATTTTTTTTATTACAACTTTAAAAAATATAATAAATCGTATGTTTGACCACCTTAACCTGGTGAAAACTTCATGAAATTATTATTTTTTAATCCTATAGTATGTGAAGCATAGAATGTGATGCATGTTTTGGATTCAAAAAATGTGATACCATTTGAAAGCTATAGATGTTTTTCACTCAACCTATCAATCAGGACTTTAGTCGTAATTCAAATAGAAAATGAATAATAATAATTTATTAAATTCAAAGTAAATCATAATTTATATTGGTTGAAAGCTGAAAATCTCTTTTAAAAACCCTTTTCGTTTCATCAATTTTGGGCTAAAAAAAAGTCGTCAGCCACATGGGCCATCATATCACTTACATATCACCACTTTTTGGCCCATCATGATCCTGCACATACCCAAAAGTAACCATATAAATATGAGGAATACCCAGTCATTGTATTTATTTGTGCAAGATGAGGAGGTCTTCTTGCATTTTTCTTCTTCAAATCTCTCATCCTTATAAAACCATCTACATAAACTCCCTTTATGTTATGCTTCTTCTTCAAGTCTTTAGGGATTGACTTATTAATCTTCTTATCTTCTATAGGCTTCTTTTCTCTACCAGTTTCTTCTTATCAATAGCATCTTCGGAGGCATCCTTCTTCATTTTCTCATTCTTTGTTCCAAGCTTTTCTTCTGCTTTGAATCTTTCATATAAACCCACGCCAAAACTTCTCTTTGGGAGGATTTTGTGAGTTAATCAACTCTTCCAGAATCTTTGAGCCTCCTTTTAGCTTAAGATCTTTTTCTATTTGTTCTGTAGCCTTTTTCAGTTCTTTTCTCAAAGCCACAATTTCTGATTCCAGCTTCATGAATTCATTAGATTTAGATTGTTATTTAGATTTGACCACATTTTATATTATTTTAGCTTCTTCAACTTGTGTCTTTAGGCTAATTATCATTTCATTAGATTTTTTAAGATTTTTGGATAGAATTTCAATTTCTTTTTGTGCATGCTTCTTCTACTTTGAGTTCTCCTTTCTTATCCTTTCAATCTCATCTAGAGAAAAAATGAGTTCACCCTCTAGATCCACTTCTCCTTCTTTTTCATCATCACAATATTTAATTTCTTCTTTCTCTTGATCCTAATGCCATGAACATGGATTCATGTCTCCCTCAGCCACAAATGAACAATCATGGTGATCATTTGAGCTATCTCTAACATCAAATGTATCACTTTCTTCTTGTGTATAGACTTTTCTTATTTTTAAATAATGTTTTCTTATGTGGGAAGTAGGGTTTCTTCTTTTGACTATCCTCTACTTCCTTGAAGTTATCCTTTTCTCCATAAGGGAATATAACAACAAAATTTCCTATTTTACAATAATTAAAGCATTTAAAGGGTAGCTCACCTTTGTACTTTCTAGAGCCATGTATTAATATTATAAAAAATTTAGCTTCTTCTTCATCAATCTTCTCAGATTCAGATGTAGGTGCTTTTAACTATTCCTTTTTTTCTAATTTGAGAGTTGCTTCTCTCTTGAAGTTATCAGTGTCTCTTTTCTCATATCATAGGAAGTGAAGGTGCCATGCAACTTATCAAAAGTAATTTTTTCTAGATCTCATGCTCCCTCTATTGCAAAAATTTTAGCCATACTTGGATGGCAGGGATCTTAGGATCTTTTTGGCAATGATAGATTCTTTCATCTCTTCTCCAAGGCCTCTAATTGCATTAATTATTTCATATACCCTAAGGATGTAGCTTGCAATTTTCTCCTCTTCATTCATCTTAAGGCTTTAAAATTTTCCTTTGTATGTTTGTATCTTGACATGCTTTACCTTTTTATCACCTTCATAGATGATCTTTAATTGACCCAAATCTCATGGGTTGTTTGACAATGCATCACTTTCACAAACTTTGAGTTAGAAAATACACAAAGAATAGCATTCTTCTCCTTGGCATTGTTCTCATATGGTTTCTCATCAGCCTAGTAAGTGGGTGGTATAGTAGGAATATCATATGTATTTACTACAGTCATCCATACATCAAACCCTAAAGATGATAAATATACTTGCATTCAGATGCTCCAAAAAGAATAATTTGATCCATTAAAGAGAGGCACTTTATTTGAGGAAGAACCTTCTTGATTGGCCATCTTATTTTCACTATCCAAGATCTAATCAAGATAATTAAGCTTCTCAAAGGAAACAGAGCTCTAAAACCAATTGTTGGAACACAACTATGTACTGATGGGGGTGAATCAATAGATCGATTAAAAAATTTATTTTAACACTTATTATGTAGATTAAGAAAATATGAAAAGATCACACACACTAAAACTCATAACACTAGATATACATTGAAACCCAATATAGGAAAAATAATAGTGAGAAATGTTTCTCGTTCCTGTGGTCTGTTTGTGTCAATTCGTCGTTGTTACTGTCATGTTATCTTCCGTTTCGTTTGGTGGTTAGGTATCTTTGATGTTCCGTTCTTTGAGTATTTGTTTGATTGATGCTTAGATAGATTTTTCTATAGTTTAGAGAGCTGTGTTTGAAAAGATATAGGGTAATTTAATAGATAAAGGTTATGAATTATGGTCTTAATAAATATTTTTTATTTCTTTTGCACGATTTAAAGAAATTGAAATTAATTAATGAAATAAATATTAAATAGCTTAAGCTACATGCAATATTAAATAAAAGATCAAGTGATAAATTTAAATATTTTATATCTAGATTGAGTTTGATTCTCAAATTTTAGCATGTGGAGGTTGCACAATAATAAATAAAAAGGAGATAAAATTTGAAAATGGAAAAAAGGAAACTAATAAAAGAAAGGAGGTGAAAGCAATTATGAGAGGATAAAGGAGTAATTAAAATTAATGGTAGTTAATGAATAGAGGGGAAATTGGACTATTTTGGGGGGAGAGAAGCAAAACGGATCTGGCATTTTGTACGTGATTTTTTTGTTTTCTTTACTTGGGAATTTTTTTTGTAGATTAAGGATTGGAAAATTGGTGGGTTTTGGAAAAGTTATGGAGGCTAGAAATTGTGAATTTCAGAGGATTTTGAGGCCTTGGTTGGGTGCTAGAGCTACTAGCTAGAAGTGGTGAGCTCGGAAACAAAATATTCTTTGACAAGCACAAAAATCAAGGTTCTTTCTTTTTTCCAGCTACTTGTTGGTGTAATAAATTAGTTTACTTAATTAATAAGTAAGATTTATTTATTTGAGCTGTTTTTAGGTCAACATTAGTGTTGCATACATTACTTTTATAAAGAAAATCATCTCACATAATTTCTTAATTCTAAATATATCAATTTGCACATCTTCATGTAAAGCTTTGCTTTTTAAATTTTTTTCTCTTTTGTGGAAGGCCTTTTGATTTGCATGTCTTATCTTGGTTTCTAACATGGTATCAGAGCCTCTACATACAACCCCTTCTCAGATTTTTGAAAAAATTATTACAGAGTTTGTTCAAGGTTCCTCGATGATTTCATGCCTTGAGTCTATCTATGCAGCATTTTGGATCAGATCGAGCTTCACCATTGGATTTAGAGTGCTGGAAAAAGTTAGGATTGACTTTAATATTACTGATTTTGGTCATCGTTGAAGAAATCTATGAGGGTTTCAAACTTGATGATTGTATGCAAGCTTTGGAGGTAGCTGATTTTTCAAAGCATTTTGAGCACGAACAAAGGTCACTATTGTGTTTGCAGTGGCCAAAAACCCTAAGGACGCTTGTCATTTGGTCAATTTTTGAGCATTTGATCTGGAAGGAAAATATTTTTTTCCAAGGGGTTGTACGGTCTCCCCAACATGCACTATGAGGCACAATTTTCAAAAAAAAAGAAAAAATTGGCGCCCCTTGTATTAAAAATGAGCGTCGCCCACTAGTCACCGAGTGGCCACCGGAGGGTTGCTGAGCCCGTCGACGCCACCCCATAGAGCAACCAACCATCTCAGCCCCTGTGGGCCCAACCAACACCTACGCCAGTCATATGGGGGATTGGGCACTATGCGCCAAACCCCCAGCCGACCTCCTAGCACCTGCATAGGCCATATGGATGACTAGTGGCTCCACCCCAGCCCCTAGCCCGCAAGCCCCTAGTCGTGCACAGGACCAGGGGTTGAATTTTTTTTAGTCCCTTGGGCTGCTTGTAGAACTTATTGGCCAAATTGGAGCACTTTTACCAAATCGGGCATAACTTTTGAGTACAAAGTTGGTTTTTGCAAACGAGATAGCGTTTGAGAGCTAGTTCTGAGCCTGTTATGTTGGTGTAGGTAAATTATCTTGGTTATGCTCGAATGTTAATTTTTAGGTTCTTGAACTTAGATGCTATTTTCACTCCGGAGGGAATATCTTTTGACTTGGTGATCCTTTTTTTGTTATTCTTGCGGCATTGAAAAGCTGGTTCAATCTTGTACATAGATCTGAGGTCTATTTTTATTTTTTATTTATTCATGTTTAGACATTCTCTCCTTTTGAAATCATTGGGTATTGTAATAAATGAGCTGATATAAAGTTCCATCAAGGGGGTCTCTTGCATAATAATCTGATTAGAGTGTGCATGCACTTTGATCTTCATCTTGTTTTTTGATGACAACTCGCATGGGTTGTATCTGGTTTCTTAGTTTCTTTTGGCCACATTTTGTCTTATCTTGACACATATCAGATTCATATCAGTTCACACTTCAGATTGAGAGCCTATGGTTAATGATCTGAATTGGATCCATCTCAGTTTCAGGGCCACTAAATTTTTGGTTAATGTTCCAGAGTCTTTATGGTACTTGTTCCCATGGAAGAGTTTTAGTATCAATTTGGCATCAACATCGAGATAAATGACTTCTTGATTCTATCATCATTTCATCTATTGTTGCTTCATAGATTTCAGGGTTGTTCTCATTTGGAGTTTTCGAGTGTTCCATGGCATCGGCTTTGTTGTTGCATTATTATGATTCCGATATAGTTTCTTGTAAACATAAGTATCTTTCCTTGCTTGTCGGATTCAGGATCCAGTGTTACTCCACAGTGTTCTTCCAGCGCCTCTTTGCAACAAGTCATCTCATTGAAGGGAGGATTGTCCCACTAGGTTTTCTCTTCTTTCTCTTTCTCTTTCATTGCATTTGTATATGGGTACCTAATCAAACCTTGTTGCCGGGACCCATTCATGCTTTCTTACATTCCTCTTAGTTTTAGGTGCATGTTTTTTTAGTCTCCCTAAGTTGCACTTAAGGGAGGGTGTTGGTGTAATTAATTATCTAATTACATTTTATTAAGTTTACTTAGGTAATAATTATTTTACTTAATTAATAAGTAAGTTTTATTTAGTTGAGTTATTTTCAGGTCAACATTAGGGTTGCATACATTGCTTTTATAAAGCAAATCATCTCATGTAATTTCTTAATTCTGAATATATCAATTTACACATATTCATGCAAAGCTCTTCTTTTTTATTGTTTTTCTCTTCTATGGAAGACCTTTTGATTTGCATGTTTGATCTTGGTTTCTAACACTGCTTCCTAATCTACTTGGAATCATCTGTCAATATTGTCAATGTTGTATCTGTTGAAACAAATGACTCTTTTCCTTATTGTTTTGGAAAATTGATGTTATTAAGAATAACATATTTGAAAGAAAATAAATATGTCTCTCATAAGAACTCCTCGTGTTTACTCAACATGTCTGTTGTCTACCGATGTGTGTTCTTGGTAAGTAATTGAGATGAGAAACCTTTAAGCTGCCTGTTGTATATTCTTAGAACTGTCTGAGATTTAAGTTACTGGGGTAGTTTGTATTGGAAATATGGACTCTGGAGACTAAGGAAATCCTCCAATTTCCTTGTTGATAAACCTTTGTTCCCTCGTCGTAAAATGTGAACATGCCTCTAATTCATCATGAATATTCTAGGTACTTCAGCTGTAAAGCATCCATCGTAGTGTTCAATAGTAATTTTTCTTTTAATCTAGATGAATAGGCTCTGTTTTAGTGTTGGATCGAACCAAAACCCTCGTGCAAGCGTCGTCACTCGGAATGATCCTCTGTATACCAAGGCTTCATTATTTTCATGTAGGTAATCCGTATATATGTGAGTGGCCTGGACGGTTTGATATTTTAGGTTACTTTTAGATTTCACATTGTATGGAGCAATGTTGAGTCATGTTGGAATTAGGTTACATAATCGATTGTCCTGTAGTTTACTTTCACCTTCAGATTGAATGCATGCATTGTTGTTGCGCATCTTACTCTTGCTTGAGGATACAACCATTCTAGATTTATGCCGTATAGGATTCCTTCTTTTTTTTGGTATCAGAGCGTTACTGTCGTTTGCTCTTTATTTTGCAGAGTTTTTGTAGTTTTATGATGAGTTAGCTGACTAAATATTTATAAATTTCTAGTATTGAGTTATGTTTTCTTTAGCTACAAACGTTTCCCTGTCTTCATCATCACTCATGCCGATGTTGTTTTTGTCCATTGTCAGATCACAATATGATCTTTTGATAGCGGCGAAGAAAATTTTAGTAGTCCATAACTAGTGTTTGTATGAGGTATGTATTTGTGTTTTTTCCTCTCATATATTTCGCTAAACCTCATTAGCATACCTGTTTGAGCATAGTATGAAATCATTGTTTCCTGAACCACGCGTTGGTCTGGGATTAATCATCAATGCCTTTTTTTCATGCATGCTTTCACTCTTATAGGAATCCTGAAGTTCGATATGGTTAGCTATAGCTTTGTGTCAACATATTTAATCGCATGGTTGTCGGCACCATGTTATGTTTACATTGGTTAAGAATATAGTAGTGTCCTGGTTTTAGTGTAGTATACACTTAACTAAACTTAGAGTTCAATGGATAGACCTTGTTGATAGCGCAACTTCTTGTTATATCCAAACATATAATTTTTGTAAATCGGTACCTATAATGCTTCTTCCAGCACGTAGGTTATGCCTTTCTGATTATATGTTATTTACTATAGCATTGCAACTTAATTGCATTCACTTGTATATATCTATATATATACACACGAGTAGATGTAATTAGTTTATTTTATATATTTATATAGTTGAATTAGATCTGAATCGGTATGTAAAATATAATTATATATATATATCAATATTTGTAATGGTATTTATTCCTATGTTCTTTAAATCTATTTTATGTTTTCTTTTAAATATATATATGTATAGAATGTGATAAGATAAAACAATAATATGATAAGATAATATTAAGGGGATATGATCAAATGATTAAAATGGTAAATGACAATGTAGTAATTTGGCATTAAGGAAACTGTGGTAGTCTTTATCATTAGTATGATCATATTCTTTTGTTTCAAATTTACTGAGAGAAAATTAGATAGAGGAAACTTGAATTAAACAGGTAAGGGAAATTTAGTTACATAGTTATTAAAGAAGGTATGAATACCCTGTTGATTTGTTTTGAAAATTCTTAGCATTCCTTTAATTAGTCATTGTTTCAGGTTAATGAAGGTGTTGGTTGTGTTTTATTGTCGGATCCTTAGACATTGTGTGCAATTTTGATATGGGTTTAGTGTTTTTCTTATATTTGGGTTTTGGAAAATGGAATTGTATTACATGTTGGTGGGGAAATTATTCTAGAATTATTCCCTTATTCCATATTTAACAGTTGTGTGAGATGATTTATGCCTCATCTTAGGGTCCGATCACATGCAATTGGTTTTGTTTGTAGCGGGTCACCATATTTTTATGTTGGTTGCGTGTGGTAGAAGGGGGAGTGGATCTCAGTGGGGTTTGACGTGTGAAGTGGCATCAAGGACAACCCACGTGATAGTTTTCTAATCAAGTGAAAACATAACAAACTATTTAGGGGTTTGGGTAGAGAATCATATAATAAGATAATTGAATGCCTCTTCTGTGTCATTAGCATTTGTTCAAGCTAAGGAAAAAAAGAGGTCTGGTTGGCAAGACCAATATCCTTGTAATCACCAAAGGATAATTGGTCCTGCATGTGTAACTCTATGGGACCGGTGCCATATGTACGATTGTTAGGAAAAATATAGATGGGGGTCAACGTCAAGTAATGGTCTGTCAAGACAACCCATATTGAACCATGTGGTGAAGCTCTCCTAAACTATAGTCTGGTTATGTCATTTTAGGTGTTTCCTTATGTTATTTTTTGTATCTCTTGTTACTGTTACACTATTGTGTGATTTTGTGACATATGTTTATGTGGCTAGACCGTCAGCATTATTGTGTTGTTTTTTGTCACCTATTCATCCTTTTTGTTGTGGGACCTGATGGAGCTTCAAATTTTGTTCTTTGAGTTCCATTATTATCTTGCCTTTGTACTGGTCAATCATACTATTTGGAAGAAACCTAAGGTTGGGGGTTTAATTTTTGCCTTCCTAAAAATCCTAGTCTTCTATCTAATACTCTAGGTAGGATCTATTCGGCCGTTACCTTTTTGAAGAGGGTTTTAAAATGACTTATGTCCCATTGTTTCATCTAGGCCGGGGCCCCTTTTATAAACAACGTTAAATATTTTTTCCTAATTTTATTATCTACTAAGTTTTGATTGGACCATGCCCCATTTTTAAGAACAACATTAATCCATCGTTTGTTGTTGGCCTAGGTGATGTCCCCTCATCCCTTCAATAATTGTTTTATATTTTGCAAGGAAATATTTTTGGTGACCATCGATCATTCAAAATTTTATCCTGACCATTTCCCGCGATCCCGTGATGGCCTCACCACTGAGTTTCAACAGATTGTGATATCACGGGCAAGCGCCAAGTCTCTCAACTGTTGACGCTGAAAATATTAACGAAGTGCTTTAATTTTTCTATCTGGCTTTAATACGTTATATACTGGGTTACTAAAAAAATTGTGAGATGCACATGCTGGAGATCGATGGTGATGTTATAATCTTGATGCAAAGTTGCTCGATGGTTATGTTCAATGTTGGTGACTATTGTGAATGAACACAATTACTGATGGTGGAGATCAATGGTTTCCTGCCATCGTGTGATCCAAAGATGCAAGATGTTATTGATTGCAACATCATGGGAAAGCGCCATGTGTACCTCCTTGGTGATTCAAAATGTGGTGGGCCCTTGGTGCTTAGATGAAGGTTACGTCAGCTTTTTTAAATTCAGCCATTTGATGATCTGACAAAAACAAAAGATCGATGGTTGTAATTTGAATTTGTATCAAATGCGATTGGAGCCATTGGCGCGGTATGTGTGTGAGCTTTAATGGCGGATGAGATGTTTATTGGCTCAATTTGATCAACATTAAGTATTTTTCCTTCATTCTATTTTACCACAAAGAATTCAAGCACCTTGGTGAAGTAGTTTTAGAGACAGAGACAAAGTTTCAAGTAATCAAAGCAGGAGTTTGATCTTCTACAAGGCGCAAAATCTGCGAATTGTTTTCTATACTACTTGGTTAATTTGACTGTGATTTCATGAAGGAATTATGGTTTGATTGTCAGAGGGCTTGTTAATTGTTGTCATAGAGTCACTGGTTTATTTAATTGGTGGAAATTGCAAGGTTTTGTTGTAATTTCATTTTCTGGGTAGCCCTAGTTTGTTCAAGAATTTGAATTATTTAAAGAAGCACGAGTTCATTTGAGATGGCACCACCGAAGTAGCATTTTGGCCATATTGATTATTTACAAGGGAATTTGTATAGAATTTTTTTGGATCAACTCCCATTATCAACAAATGACAGGAGGAGGGGTTTAGTTTTGATGAATGGCATAACCCTAGGCGAAGGACTAGTGTGCAAGAGTTATAACATTGTAGATGCTAGGGTTCCTATGACTAGTTTGGAAATGTTTAGGCTATGGTATGGACAAAGAAACTTACCTCACCCCTTTTCTAAAGGCTGGATACATGACATGGGGAGGCTAGTAGTGCCAAATGTGTTTCCTCATGTGGACCTACTAAGAGCGGTGGCAACATGATATGACCCTATTACAAGAGTAATAGGGATAATGATGATGGGATTTTACAGATTATAAGCATGGGTGAAATTAAACAGTTGTTTCATTTGAGTGAATCTAGTTCATTTTTGGTTCTAGTTGATCTTGAGGAGCTAAAGTAGTAGTATGCAAGATTGAAGCCTCTTTTCAGATTGAAGTTGCTTCCTCCTCATCTGGCTAGGGCAGGCAGTTCAATAATTCATATCCACCCAGGTGACTAGGAGTCTTTCAGGCTGAGCTGCTTTTGCAATCACTTTTTGGCTACATTTTATTCACTATTCCATTATTTGGGATTCATCCCTAATACTTCAATGCCAATTGCATACATGTTCATGGGGGCCCAAATTCAGCATCCCAATTTCTCTATGGTGTATGACTATGCATATTTTTTGGCAAAAAAGATACACGAGGGATTGTTGAAGTTGAAGGTGGGAGATACTAACACTCCTTTCTTTTGGTATTCCCTATTAATGCACATGTTCTTGTATAAGAATGTTGACTTCTTCTCAGAGAAGATGGAGTTGAGGCAAGATGTAAATGGAGAAAGATTACAGTACAGTTTTGGAGTGTTGATTTATCATACAATAGGGGAGGTGCTAGTTTTGTACAATTTGACAATTTCTTTGCCTCCAGACTCAGGGCTCAGTTGGTAGTGAATGTTCCTAGAGTCACTGAAGAACTACATGAATTCCTTAGATCGAGAGTGAGGAAGCCTGATTTGAAAATTTTCCACAATTGGGGTGACATCATCTTGTACCTTGTAAGTATTGTTCTAAGAGTATATGGTTTCCAGGGAGCCCCACATATACTCCCATTTAATGTACCATCAAGAATGGGGTTTTTCAAGGTCATGTGGAAAATAGGTTGTATTCACGAGGACAACCTGATAGGGAGGGGAAAAGGAACTTTGTTCCCTGACTACACTATTATATTTGATTTTGTTTTCTCCAATGGAGGATGGGTCCACTTTGGAAGATATTTCGATGAATTTCATTTGAGGAGTGTTCCTAGGAGGTAGCATGAACCTGAGGGTTTCTTTGCCCTATTTAGGAACCAAATTAAAAGTGGCAGGTTTGAACATGAGTTCTATTTTCCTAAGGATCTAATCATGAATGAATTTGATTTGAACAGTCAGAAATTGAACAAGAAAAAGTGGATTACATTTAAGAAGCTATTGGCTATGGTGCATAAAATGGATCCAAAGTATGACCCATTAATGGATTTCACTCCATTCCATAAGAAAAATGACTTCTTGATGGATAAATTCAAAGAGATCATGGGCACCTTGATAACCAAGAAGGTCAATTTGGAATTAGATTTTGGTATACAAAGACCGAAGGTCAGGCCTATGGAAACAAGGCTAACTTATCAACCCTCAGTGAATTGGCCTCTTTACAAGAGAAAGAGGAATGACAATAGTGATGAGGAGGAGGGGGATAAGAAAGTAAAACAGATAATGAAGACATCATCATAGCCACGTCCAAAGATCAGAACACCTGGAGGGATAAAAAATATTTATTTGGATTCACCACCGGAGAGTGATCTTGCATTACTACCATTAGAGCCAAGCCCAAAGAGGAAAATAGTTGAGAAAGAACAAGATATTTTGATGGATGAGATAATTTTTAAAGATCAAGATATGTTGTTTGGTATTCCTTCCCCTCCTAAATCAACACACTTGGTGCTATCTGATATGGATGTTAAAAGACAATGTGTACAAGATGCCAAAATGGAGGCCTGTAAGGCATTCTTGGATGATGATGCATTTGTGAAGACTCCAGTATTCTTGCAACTGGGGTGGAGGATGAAGTTAGAAGAATACCAAGAAAAATGCAAGAAGATGAGAGAATCAAGGCCTGATAGGTCTGATCAGGAGAATGATGATGAGGTGAAGGCTGAATTGATGGAAGAATTCAAAAGCATCACTCCTGAGGAATGAAGGAAACTAGTGACTCGAGCTGGTTTCCTATTTTTTCCTGAATGGGATATAGATGATGTAATGGAATTCAATGCTATATTAAAGTCCAAGCATCCCATACAAAACAATAAGGGGAGGGCTAATAATTAAGAGAGCTTCTGAAACTTCAACTACAAAAGCTACAAGCCTGATTGTAAATGTGGCCAATTGGCCAAAAAAGATAGCTAAAAGAGAAGAAGCTGAAAAGAAGAGTTTGATGGATAAATATAACATCATAATTGGAGAATATAGTGGGATGCAACAAAGGAATGTTGAGCTGCAATCTGAGGTAGATAGGTTGAAATATAGATAGGTGGGAGAATCATTCAGTGCTCCTAGTATCATGGCATTACCTTCTACAGCAGGATCAGTACCCCTTACTTCTCCAATTATTTCTACTCTAGGATCCCCTATCTAAATGCCTACTCTCAGTCCTACATTAGGGCCAGTTGAAGAAGAGGTTGAATACTCTGTGGATCCCACTAAGAAGTAGATGTTAAATAAGATCATAGAGTTATAGGCTACTTTAAAAGCAAGTTAGGAAGGAGCATTTTCCAGACAAAATGAGTTTGTTGATACGGTCTTGAGGCACCTGAATGAGAAGGTTGATGGTAGATTACCATCAATATATTATTTATTCTTGGATGAAATAAGAAATATTAATAGGGATTGGGAAATAGTTTTTCCCTTGGCTGAGAAGTGGATCCCTAGGGCCAATGATCTAGATATTATGTATAAGGCCTCTAGATATGATGTAGATAACAAGCACCAATCATTAAGGCCTACTCAATTTTTTGTGAAATCACTAAAGGGTTTTCAAGCCTTGCCAGATGATTTGAGTAGGAGGATTAAGGTTCTGGTAAAGTGTTTTGATGATTGGAGTGATACATTTTCTAGATATAATTGACGCACAAGGAAATGTTAAATCAATGCAACAGTGTCAAGATAGAGTGGATGAAGTCATCAACAAACAAATAAAGTTGATTTCTAATGATTCAAACTATGATTTGTTGGTGAGTAGCATGGATAAGATAATTAACACCAAAACATTTTTTGGAGTCTTTTGAAAGAGAAGCCAATCATGTAGCAAAAAAATAGACATCTTACAATACCAAGGTGAATGAGGTGGTAAATTTTTATTGGCCAATAGATGAAGAATATCAAAGATGGTTGGAAAAATATTTAAATGAGGATGAGTAGGATAGTGTTGACTGCTGACGGTTAATAGTTCAACTGTTATTGTTATAACAAATTTTTGTTGTGTCTTGATGGAAATTTTGGCGTAGGTTTCTTGAAGTGTGGCTAATGCAACAACTATTTTTCCAACGGATGGGATAAACAAGAAGATTCTCCAAGGACTTAGTTGTTGTAACAAATATTTGAAATATCACAAAGTGGTCCAAGTGATCAGTGATAGGTTTATTTTTGGCCCGATGCTTGTTTTCTCCTTCATTCTCTATAAGAAGGATTTCAAGGCCAGAAATACGAGTTAGCAAGTTAGATATTTTTAAGTCAATTCTAGGCATAGTTTTAGAGCAATTTGTAAAGCCTGTTGGTTTAGTGTACATGTAATTTAGGTATTTGTGTCATTCTATAGTAGGGTTTTGGATCTATGAGGGTTTGATGTTTCATGGTAGAACTAGCATCAGAATGAGAATGATTCATTTCGAGCTCATGTCTCTCCCCTATATAAGCATATCATAATCTTGAATAATATAATCATGGGTTATTGTGTTCATCTCCCTATTGTGGTGTGTATGATTCTCATTTAGGCTTTAGTTCAAAGAATTAATTAAAATGCTTGAATGGATTTATAGTTGGATATGCTTATGAAGGGATTTGATAAGAAGTATTGGGTTAGGATATAAATTGATGGTATTGTAAGCCAATATTGTCAGAGATCTTATATGTTATGTGTTTGAATCTATCATGGATCCTTAAATGCGTGTGAATTTGACTCCCCAATGGTATATGGCATTGGTCTAAATTGTATCTATTTGTGAGGTTTTGTGTTTGCTTTTCTTTGCTTAGAGCTTTCTACAAATTATAAATCAATGACTATCTTAAATTTTGAAGTATTGTTGTAATCATCTCATGCTCCAAGTAGTTGATACTATTGATGAAAAGCCAATTATATTCAATATTATCCTATTCTGTTGAGTTATTAAATAAGATTATATGTTATTGTTAATGATTGTTTATAAGTTTTGTGCATAGATTGTTTATAAGTTGGTCCAAGTCCTTCGAGTTGCCCTTAATTAGAACTGGCAATTCTATAGGTAGAATATAAGATCAACCTGGTTATAGTAAAAACAACCAACGAGACCCTTTCGCTATCTCCTAGAAAGGGGGGTGGACCTTAAAGTAGCACATGGTTGGGTGGAATGTGCCTTATTATCCATTGGGTTTCCTCTCTTATTCGTGTTCGTCATGTCTTCTACTAGATTGAGGACCTTTGCAGTGAACTAGTTCATGATGATCTTTATTCTTGAATCTTGTATCATGTTATGATTGGATGTAATCTATTTATATTTCCTGATGTACTCTCCTAATGGTATTCTAGTAGAACTTCTAGTTTGAATGTAATCATGACTAATTGTAACTCTATATAAAAATCTCTGTTGTAATCAATTGAGTTAATGGTTTTGAATTGAAAGGATTTAATAGAGAATTCCTTATGATGATTAATGTCACTTGAGATTAGCATGTCGTGATATATGTTTCATTTTAGGAAAGCATTATGGTTAGTATATCTGATGAGTTTCTTGAATAGCGTAAATTACTCCAGATTTGATATCTCGGGGAGTGACTTCCTGGTTTTCATTATTTTAGGAAGTCACTACTCACGATATCTTATCCTGAGATACTGATACATTTTGTTTGGTACTGGAGGTGATCCATGTTGTAAATCTTGGACTTGTGCAGATTTGATCATGGATATTATCATGGTGATATACATATTGTTGTTAATTTAATGATAGAATTCTCATTGACTATAGCCTATATTAGTGGAATTTATGTTCTTTTATATTCAATATCTTTGTTATGAAATGGGAGGTTTCTAATGTCAATTGATTTAATATTTCTATTATGGATTATGTTTTGTAAAAACTATTTATCGGTCGCTTGATAATGTTGTCATGGACCTTGGAGGACTTAGTTTAGACCTATGTTAAGTGTTTTGTTTGCACTAGTGAGTTTTATTTACTATTTTAAAAAAAAGTATCATTTTAGTATAATTGTGCATTGTCCTCTTAGGTCTTGTGGTGGGGCATTACAATTGAAACTTTTTTTTAATTATCAAATTACTAATTCCTCCCACTTGCAAGGTAATATTCGCATGGAATATTCCCTACCCTTTTGCACAATTAAACTTTATTTTAATTAGAAAAATATCTATTTTTCTCACCCATGAGAATATCCCAAAGAACATTATGTTTTTTAACTCATTTAAAAAATTGAATATTCTTTAAAAGCTTCAAGTGCAAGTTACCTTGTAACTTTTTGTGCAATTTAACTTTTGACCTCTTGTACAAGTCAAAAGTGTGCTTGTTTGGAAGGAATGAGAGCCTTTGATTAAATCTCATATTGAATTCTCACCCATTGATGAGAATCCATGATCCATGCCTTTATCTTGTTTCATTTTTTACCATTGATTAGCTTTTTCAATCTCAGCCCTTCATTTTTCATTTTCTCTCCTATAAATAAAACACTATTTTGGAGACAAATTGATCCATATTTTAACATCAAAATTATTTTGTTAATATCATTACCACTTGCACTCACATTTAACATCATTTTAGCTTTATTTACTTGCATATTATCTTAGCTTCCATTAATGGCTTCCATGATAACATAGATGCACACATTTAACTTATTTCTTAATTAGGATTTTAATTTTTTTAAGCTTGCATACATTTAGAGTAGATTTGAATACACCCATATCAATCCTCTTAGCATAAATAATGTTAAAATAGCTTGCATCATATTCATTTAGCTTTAAATCATGTTTTCATACATATCTATCAATTGTTTCATCAGTTTTATTCAATAAAACTGATTGAAACAAGCTCATTATCCAAGGGATTGGGAAAGGGTCGTCATTTCACATCAATACAACACCACTCCCCCAATAGGATAAATTTCAATGTCTTAGATTAGAGGTTTTTCAAGCTTTCATGATTTAGAATGTTAATTTTAATGGCTTCTTTGTCTTTATTTACAATGAATCATCTTATTGGGATTTATGGTTAGTGGGTTAAATATGCCTCGAATTTGCATGAATCAGGTGTAGTTAGCCTTCACTGTGTCATTGGTCGCATTTTGACACTAGAAGGAGGGTGAACTTTAATGTTTTGGCTGTATTTTTCTAAAAAAATTGGGTTTAATCTCTTCAATGCATGATTTTCCTTAATTTTTAATGAGTTCTACATGACTAATCTTGCAGAAAAGTTGTTTGGTTTTGAAGGTCTCATGTTTAGCTTTCTAAAAAAATTACAATTTCAAAATTGATCAAGATTTGAGGAAGTTGTCATTATCTCAAGTTGTTTTCCATGATTAATTTTGATTTTTTTAAAAAAAATGGATCTAATCTCTTAAATGCATTATTTTCCTTAATTTTTAATGAATTCTACATGACTAATCTTGCAAAAAGGTTGTTGTCTTTTGAAGATCTCATGTTTATCTTTCCAAAAAAAATTACGTTTTCAAAATTGATCAAGATTTGAGAAAGTTGTCATCTCAAGTTGTTGTCCATGATTAACTTTGCTATTTTTTTGTAAAAAAAATGGGTTTTATCTCTTGAATGCACGATTTTCCTTAATTTTTAATGAATTCTACATGACTAATCTTCCAAAAAGGTTGTTGGGTTTTGAAGATCTCATGTTTAGCTTTCCAAAACATTTTATGATTTCAAAATTGATCAATATTTGAGAGAGTTGTCATTATCTCAAGTTGTTGTTATAATCTAATTTTCTAAAAATGTTTCTCAAACACTTGAAAGGATAAAATGAATTAGCTTTCAAGTTGGATAAAATTGAGCCAAACAACCTCACAGTTGCTTTAAATTTTGACATGTTCTTCAAATTTTTGATTTCATTTGATTTCTAACATGTCTCTTCTTGTTTTGGTTTTTTGAGTTTTGTAGGCTTGGACAATACAACTTGAAGAAAATAAGCATACTATTATCATTTGAATTATAATTGTAACAAGTCTTTTGAGACTTTTGGGGCAATTATGGGTAAGTGCACCAATCTGTGACACAATTTAGGTTGCAAATTGAAAAAATGATCAAAAAAAGCCCAAAATAAGGCCTTTGGTGCACGCCAAATGTCTAAAAATACATTTGGTGCATGCCAAATTTGACGTGTGCCAAATATATTTCTAGACATAAAATGCAAAAGTTAGGTTTTGAACCCTCATTTTGTCTTCAACCCGCAACTTGAGAAGGAAGATTTCAAGTCTGTAACTCGCGCTCACCAAATCTCCTCCATTATTTGCATCCTTAGCTTGCCATTTTCCATGAGAATTCTGCCAACACGTCAGAGAGGTCAAAGATTGTAAAGAGGTGTGTATTTTTATTCTATTTATTTCAAATTTGATTTGGAATGCAACTTTAAATAGATTTTTTATAATAAAAATTTGTTCTAATTCTCAAGGAATGAATCTCCAAATCAAAACATTGATAATTCACAATCACCCCCTCATCAAGAGCCTCCTATACAAGAACAACCCGAAACCCCTCCATCAATTCATAGGCATCCTCAAGGAACACAAGAAAATATTCAAAATCAAATTGAAAACAATAAAAGAGACATTCAACAATTAATTGCAAGATTAACCGAGCATGGCGAAACCCACCCTTATAGGAGAGGGATTGCTGAATCATTGAAGTCAATTTTAACTCGTGTAGGAGAAATGAGCGAGCAAATGAATTTTTGCTCAATTAAGAGAGATGAGATGAGGGAATTTTATGCTAATGGTTTGTCATATGCAGATGTCAAAAAACTAAAAATTAGCAAAGCCGAGTTGTGTGCCCTATTTAAAGACCCAAAATCCAATGAACCTTTGTCCCATGCATGCAGGAGGTTCCCCATCCATTGGTGCCACCATGATTTAATTAGAAACAAATTTTGGGAGCGTTGGTGGATGGTATTTGACCAACCTCCATGCAATAACCATGAGGTGCTGCAATACTTTTTGAGGAAACTCTATTGCAAGTTTGTCCTCAATAAAATGCCAAACTATTTTGACATCTTAGACTTTTAGGGTAGAGGTGGGGGCTCCACACACGATAGACTTGTTGCATGACGTAATCCATAGTTGGCACCGAGAGCCTTGGGCAGACCCCTGGTGGAGCATGTCATTGTTCCTTCCATTGTTAAGGAGAGTGTAGAGGTGGACACGATGTAGTCGATTGGCTCACTCACCTAGACCATTTTACAGTGTGCGAGTCCTCTAGTAGAGCCTAGTGTGGATGAGATGTGTAGGCCCCGAGCTCCACCCCACCATTGTGACGCTTGTGGTTTTTTTTGCACGTATGATTATTAGGGTGCTTGTGATGCAGCTACATAGCCTACATCAGTTGCAGAGGTGATGGCTTTCACATATGATATTCCGAATGATACATTCGGCATTGACACTCAGGTAAAATTTAGCAAGTTATTTTAATGTTGTTTATTAAAATATATTTTGAAATTTAAGAATTACTAAATTAGTAGAAGTTTGATATGATGAAATTTTAGGGTCGCACTGTTCATGAGGGATACTCTATTCCTACAGACCCTTATACATTCTCGATGATGATTCCACAGGTATGCAACTAGTATTAAAGATATTATTATTGCATTTGAACAGTTGAAAGTTATATTTGAATGTTTGTCTCATAACATTCTTCGGATTTCAAATAGTTTCCTAGTGCACCTTCTTCCTCCACACTTTGTGACTCATATCCTCAAAAAATGTACACTCGGGTAGCCTTTATTCATTAATAGGGTTGTAAATCTATGTTAGCTAGTTTTCATAATTTTGCATATATACAAATCTAAAATATTGATGAGAAGCACAAACATTGCATTCAAGTATTCCTTGATCATGTCACATTATGTTCTCCTATATCAACATGATACCTGAGATATTATTTCATTTGCAGTTGTTGACAAGAGATAGCCTTGGTGATGTTGGTGGCATGATGGGTTGCGGAGTTGTTGCAGCAATAGCCAGTTCTAATCCATTAAGAGAGGTATGGAATCGATTAGTCGATTTGACATTATATTTTCTCTTTTATGGTCTATTATAGAAAATTTTCATGATAATTTTATGTAGTTAAACTTCTATCTTCATGGATGCTGCACGTGGTTGTCACTCCAGATCATGGACATGGTGATGCTTTAAATGTGCATGATGACTATATGTATGCGGCAAGTGATTATATTTTGTTATATGCCACCCATAATTCAATTTCTATGTTTTAACATATTTACTTTTAATCATATCAGTTGAAGGTCCAGAGTGAAGAGAGGAGGAGAAGCGGGCATGTTCGAAAGACAAGTCAAGCAACAGTCACTCCATCCAGCCGAATTTCGAAGGTAGCACAGGATCTATTTCCTTCCCTTAGAGGGAAATGACTATGTATTAGTGTTGTTTTTTGTATGCCTATGTGGCATTTTGGAACATATGTTTTGTACTATTGATATATATACGTGATATTTTGTCCAAATGGCTTCTTTGTACTAAGCCTATATGGATTTTTTGGATATATTTATATACGTTTATCAATATATATCATTGTATAGCATTTTGGATTTTTGATTAAAGAAACTCTTATTTTGCTACTACCATTCTTGAATGATGTTATCATGTGTATCGTGTAAGTTGTATGCTTGAATATTGTAGGCATGGATTTTGTTTACATCTAATGCTTAATTAATTACCGTGGAATGCTCAATAAGCCCCATCTAAAGTGTATTGTATAAGTAAGCTCCATTCATGGTGGTTTGTATCCTTTGGAATGCTTCAATTACTTGTGCCTCACTGATGCAAAGGCAAGGAGGCTCAAACCCAATCAGTCTGACAACCTGCCTTCAAGGGGCTCCTAACAAGATTAATACAACCTATTTTGAGCAATCTACACAACCTTAAAGCCCCATCAAAACAAACTCTTCATTCAACACCTTACCCAAGAATCCACCCTTGTAGCACTCTGATGCATATCCAAGGTGGAGAAGACTCACAACAATGGAAATATCAATTCTCAATCAAGAACTCTTCTTCATAATGATTTAGCCTAATAGGCATCAACCCACCCTCAAGGGTCTCAACTCCTCAACCTTGCAAATGAACAACAAGACTCCACCAAGGCCCTACAAATACCATCAATATTCATACAATGAAAATTGAATCAATTGACAACAATCCCTAAGTCAGATTCATCAAGGTTTCCAAAACTCACATTTGTGACTGGTTATTCTTGTAGTACTCAAAACTCAGTTTTAGCCATATTTCTCCCAAACTTTCCAAAACACTAGACAATTACAAGGGTGGATTGAGATACCCTTTTCAGGGCTACACAACATACCAAAGAATCAGTGGTCTCTCTTTTGGACCGACATAGACTTTCAACACACCTACTTCAATTTTGGCTTCACAATTAGCCCTTTTTTTCCAAAGGGACCACCCTTCCAAAGTTAGGTATCTATCTAAACGCCTTGAAATATCTTAGGTCATGGTTCCAAACCTCAAATTTTGTCATTAGTTTGTGTCTACAAAGCCTCTAACTCACAAAACCCAAGAAACCCTCCAAAACCTTCACAAAATCAAGGGTTTTAAAGAAACATACAACTCCAGACCTCTCTCAAAACTTCCAAATCCCCAAAAACCTCAAAATACTTCTACACAGACTCATCAGACCCTCACATAACCCTTATAGGCATTAATTCTTAAAAACCTCTCTTTGGTTCCTCACTTCAATGTTGGAGAACCCTTGTTCAGTCTTAGAACAGTCACAAAAACAACCACATAATTATGAATCCTTATTCAAAAATGAGTTGAAACAATTATTATAACATTTTTTCAATCAATCCACTGAGATATAGTAGTAAACAATAGGTGGATTGATTGTTACATCACAAATTTCCCCTCAAACCCTTGATTCAACAACACTAGGACAATCACTGTTTGTGTTGGTTCTCTCTACAAACAAAGAGTTAAGACACCAAATAAAAAATAAATGAATTAGAAAACATATAGACACATCCTCTAAAATTATTAGACCATGAAGAACCTGTATGTGCCCGTACAACACTCAAAAAGATCAAGAAAACAATATTTTTCTAGAAAATTGCTCAAAACTGTGGTGTTTATTGTGTAAAATTATTACAAAACTTCTTCCACTCTCTCATTCGAGCCTTGGTAAGGATTTTTAAATAATTTTCCAACAACCATATTCTCCCTAATGCCCATAACCAACCTTGGGATTAGTTGGTCCCTTAAATTACATTTGTTTGTGTTAAAGTTGCTTTGTCAGCATTTTACAGCTTATATGATTTCTAATTGACTTCTAAGACAAAAAACACCCTTTATTTGCATTACGTTTGATCTCTCAAAGCTTATTAGACAAAATAAACCTAAATACACTAACATTGTTCTATTGATGTATTCAAATAAGAAAAATTTGATGATGTGGTGTAGGTGCTCCTACACCAAACTCAAATCCCCGTCCAAGCCTAGTTTCCCCCAACCTTTCCAAAACACCTGACCATTTAAAGGTGGATTAAGATACCCTTTTCAGGATTACACAACATATGCCAAAACCAATAGTAACTCTTTTGGACCAACATGAACTTTCAATACAACTCCCTCGCTCTAGGCTTCACAATTAGGCCTAATTTCCAAAGGAACCCCCTCACAAACTCACCTCCAAAACAAGGAAACTTGAAATAGTCTTAGGGATGCACACCAAACTCAATATTTTTCCATTTTAAGAGTCCCAAGAACATTTTCTATTCCTCTGCTCACAAACCATCCTAAACCTTCACAAAAAGAAGCATTTTAAAGAAACTCATAACTCCAGACCTCCCCCAATCCTTCCAAAGTTGCAAACACCCCATGATATCTATGCCCTAGCTTAAAGGACACTCACAATCCCATTTCTTTCAATATTTCTCAGATTCAGTACTTGAGTTCCTTACTTTCATGGTGGAAACACCCCTGAACAACATTAGAACTTCACACCCCACTGAGTTTATTCATTCTCTCGGCCTCCAAAGTATTCATACACCAAACTAATAATGGTACAGGCCAATCCACTAATCAACAGGGTCAGAATAGTAGGTGGATTGGCTAATGTGTCATGGTGTTGCCCTCAAAACCCCTAACACAGAAAACAAAGTAGCAACCAAGTTTGTTGATCCCACACACACCAACGGTGGATTTAAACCTTCAGAACAGATGCAAAGAAAGTAAAAACATATGCAATCAAGTATCCAAAGCCTCAAATCATGATAGACTTGTATGGACTTGTGCAAGGCAAAGAAAATTTAGGAAAACAACGAAAACCAGTGATCAACATTTTCAAGTATATTTTGTAATTAGAAACTGAACAATATCAACCCTCAACTCGGGGTATTACAGCAATATATCTTCATACCAGCTTCCAACTACCCCTTGAGCCGATCAACCACCATAACCACCCTTTGTTAGACTTCTAAGATGGCAATTTGCCAATTTTTCTCTTAATTACCATTCATTCACAACTTGATTTTGCAAATACCACCTAACTGACCTATTAAACCTTTTAAATACAATTGCAAGGTATTTACATAGCATATAGAAATATAGAGACAAAATACAATAAATATTTTAACTAATGAATTGTAAAAAATGGACTTTTGTAGTTTATATTCATGTCATTGATTACATTGCATTGCACATCTTTCAAAGTCAAAGCATTGCTTCACTTTGCATAACTAATAAGTAGATGCTGATAGATGTCAAAAATTTAATTACAATTTAGTTTGGACAAAGTCAACCTAAGCAGTTATGCAATTTCTTCACATTGCATAACTAATAACTAGGAGAAGTTGCCAATTGTATTTTCTTATCATGGCATTCTATGAGACCAAATTTCTTTGAGATATTTTTTCAAATAGCTCCCTGCCTTGTCTATGTTACCACATTTTTCATACATGTCTACCAAAGCATCTTCTCAAATAGTTCACTGCCTTGTTGCTATGGCTAAAAGCCTAAAACAAGTGATTTTGAACAAGCTATGGATGCTTCGAAAAATATATCAAAAGCATAATAGTAAGCAATAGCATAGAGAAGGAAGTGAACTGTTTGAAAAAATGCATCAAAAAATTGCTTTGAAATGATAAATTTAGTTGTGCTTTCAGTCTTCTTTAACATTGTATATTTGCTCCTTTTTATAACAAGAGATAAAAAAACATAAAAAATTGTATAACAAGAGATCAAAACTATCTTTTTGAAATCGAAAGGCATTTCCATAGCATAGAGATATAGAGAGAAAATAAAATAAAGAGTTTAACTAATGAAATGTAGAAAATAGATTTTTGTAGTTTTTATTCATGCATTTCACATCTTTCAAACTCAAAGCATCTCTTCACATTGCATTATGAATAACTAGATGCTAATAGATGACAAAATTTCAATTACAATATAGCTTTTGACAAAGTCAATCTAAGTAGTTATGCAATTACTTCACATTGCATAACTAATAACTAGGAGCAGCTGCCAATTGCTTTAACTTGTCATGGCATTCCATGAGACCATATTTCTTTGAGGCATTTTTTCAAATAGTTCATTCCCTTGTCTATGCTACGACATTTTTCATATATGTCTACCAAAGCATTTTATCAAATAGTTCATTGCCTTCTTGCTATGGCTAAAAGCCTAAAACAGATGCTTTTGAACAAGCTATGGATGCTTGGAAAAAATCTAGGAAAGCATAATAGTAAGCAATAGCATAGACAAGCCATTGAAATTTTTCAAAAAATGCCTCAAAGAAAAGTGGTTTCATGGTGATGGAATGCCATGACAAGCCATAGACAAGGCAGTGAATTGTTTGATAATATGCCTCAACTACTTGCATTTGACAACTTTTTCCTCAAGTGAAAATTCACCACCATAGGAAAAATCCTCTGAGATAGTGAAAACCGAGCAAGGTTATTTTAGAGGGGCCCAACGTGATCCCATAGGATCAAACGAGAAGTTTCTAAGCATCACAATGTCTGAGTAATAGCATGTTGAAGTTCGCAGCCATTTTGCACTTTGGACCCTTAAGAGATTGATCTGGTTGAACGTAGCTCAGAGCGATTCCGTGTGTTTAGGTGCAAAAGAGAACCATTCCTAGTGTACACATACCCACCCAGATGCGTTGGAACAATCCGTTTGGTCACATGAGCTACAGAACGAAAGTTGCACCACTTTGCAACTTTCAACTACTTGCATTTGACAACTTTTTCCTCGAGTGAAAATTTGCCACCATAGGAAAAAGCCTCTGAGATAGAAAAAACCGAGAAAAGTTATTGTAGAGGGGCCCAACACGATCCTATAGGATCAAACGAGAAGTTTCTAAGCATCACGATTTCTGAGTAATAGCATGTTGAAGTTCGTAGCCTTTTTGCACTTTGGACCCTTAAGGGATCGATCTGATTGAACGTAGCTTAGAGTGATTCCTCATGTTTAGGTGCAAAAGAGGACCATTCCTAGCATAAACGTACCCACCTGGATGTGTTGGAATAGTCTGTTTGGTCACATGAGCTGCAGAACGAAAGTTGCACCACTTTGCAACTTTCAACTACTTGCATTTGACGACTTTTTCCTTGAGTGAAAATTTGCCACCATAGGAAAAATACTCTGAGATAGCAAAAACTGAGCAAGGTTATTATAGAGGAGCCGAACATGATCACATAGGATCAAATGAGAGGTTTCTAAGAATCATGATGTCCGAGTAATAGCATGTTGAAGTTTGCAGCCTTTTTGCACTTTGGACCCTTAAGGGATCGTTCCGGTTGAACGTAGCTCGGAGCAATTCTACATGTTTAGGTGAAAAAGAGGACCACTCCTAGCGTAAAAGTACCCATTTGAACACATTGGAATAGTGTGTTTGGTGACACAAGCTGCAAAATGAAAGTTGCACCACTTTGCAACTTTCAACTACTTGCATTTGATAACATTTTCCCCGAGTGAAATTTCGCTAGCACAGGAAAAAGCCTCTGAGATAGCAAAAGCTGAGAGAGGTTATTGTAGATGGGATCAATCTGATCTTGTATGATCAAATGAGAAGTTTCTAAGCATCACAGTGTACGAGTAATAGCATGCTGAAGTTTGCAACCATTTTGCACTTTGGACCCTTAAGGGATCGATCTGGTTGAACGTAGCTCAGAGCGATTCCGCGTGTTTACGTGTGAAAGAAGACCATTCCTAGCATAAACCTATCCACATAGATGCATTGGAATAATTTGTTTTGTCACACGAGCTGTAGAACGAAATTTGCACCACTTTGCAACTTTCAACTACTTGCATTTGACAACTTTTTCCTCGAGTGAAAATTCGCCACCATAGGAAAAAGCCTCTGAGAGAGGTTATTGTAGATGGGCCCAACGTGAACTTGTAGGTTCACACGAGAAGTTTCTAAACATCAGGGTGTCCGAGTAATAGTATTCTGAATTTCACAGCCATTTTGCACTTTGGACCCTTAAGGGATCGATCCGATTGAACGTAGCTCAGAGTGATTCTGCGTGTTTAGGTGTGAAAGAAGACCATTAATAGTGTAAACGTACCCACCTGGATGCGTTGGAACAGTTTGTTTTGTCACAGGAGCTGCAGAATGAAAGTTGCAACACTTTGGAACTTTCAACTACTTGCATTTCACAACTTTTTCCCTGAGTGAAAATACGCCACCATAGGAAAAAGCCTCCAAGATAGAAAAAACTAAGAAAATTTATTGTAGATGGGCCCAACATGAACTCATAGGTTCACACGAGAAGTTTCTAAGCATCACAATGTCCGATTAATAGCATGCTGAATTTTGCAGCCATTTTGCACTTTGGACCCTTAAGGGATCGATCCAGTTGAACATAGCTCAGAGCGATTTCGTGTGTTTAGGTGCAAAAGAGGACTATTCCTAGCATAAACGTACCTACGTAGACATGTTGGAATAGTTTGTTTGGTCACACAAGCTATAGAACGAAAGTTGCACCACTTTGCAACTTTCAACTACTTGCATTTGACAACTTTTTTGTCAAGTGAAAATTCGCCACCATAGGAAAAAACCTTTGAGATAGTGAAAACTGAGAGAGGTTATTGTAGAGGGGCCCAACATGAACTTGTAGGTTCATACAAGAAGTTTCTAAGCATCAAGGTGTCTGAGTAATAGCATGCTAAATTTTGTAGCCATTTTGCACTTTGGACCCTTAAGGGATCGATCCGATTGAACGTAGATCAGAGTGATTCCGTGTGTTTAGGTGCAAAAGAGGACCATTCCTCACGTAAACATACCCACCCAGACACGTTGGAACAATTTTTTTGGTCACACAAGCTGCAGAACAAAAGTTGCACCAGTTTGCAACTTTCAACTACTTGCATTTGACAACTTTTTCGTCGAGTGAGAATTCGCCACCATAGGAAAAAGCCTCCAAGATAGCGAAAATCAAGAAATTTTATTATAGAGGGGCCCAACGTGAACTCATAGGTTTAGATGAGAAGTTTCTAAGCATTATGGTGTCCGAGTAATAGCATGCTGAATTTCACAGTCATTTTGCACTTTGGACCCTTAAGGGATCGATCCGGTTGAACGTAGCTTGGAGCGATTCCGCATGTTTAGGCATGAAAGAGAACCATTCCTAGCGTAAGCATACCCACTCAGATGCATTGGAATAGTTTGTTTCATCACACAAGCTATAGAATGAAAGTTGCACCACTTTTCAACTTTCAACTACTTGCATTTGACAACTTTTTCCTCGAGTGAAAATTCGCCACCATAGGAAAAATCCTCTGAAATAGCAAAAACCGAGAAAGGTTATTGTAGAGGGGCCCAACATGAACTCATAGGCTATGATAGATACTTCATAATCACCATGATTTATGAGTAATACCCTGTCAAATATTGTTGCCCTTTTGCACTTTGCACCCTTAAGGGATCGAGTCAGTTGAACCATAGTAGTTGTTTTGTTGAATGCCATACCCTAAGGTATGTTAGAGATGACCTAGGTTGCATCAATTTCTCACTAAGAGGCTTAACATAAAATGTGTAGCATATAACAATCTGATAAATCTAGGAGATGGAAAAGAAAGAGAAGATTGACAACCAGAAAATGCACCAGCAACCAATGTTTCTCATACCACTGAACATTTGCACCAACAACCGATGTTGTTCTGTTCTTATATACTTTGACAAAATTCAATATTACCTGTAGTCACAATCTGAAAAGGATCAATGATAGTCGTAAATGCATATGACATCAAACAGTAATCGTGAAAAAGCCTTATTGCAAGGTGTTGGTCCAAAAGAGTGATCAATAACATGGCTTTACAAATTCAATGTGCATACTTACAAATCAATCCAGGGAACCATCTGGGTTTTCTCTAGTCTTTATTGTGTTGAGTATTGCCTCATGGTTAGATTCACGCACTTTCCACAAGTTCTTGCTCATAGGTTTACCCTTATATTTGATCAAATGAACTTTGGTGGCGATGACAAGGTTCGAATACTGAAGAAATTTCCGATGCGTGTCGAAGTCCTCAAACAACCAAACTGCAACATTCTTAACTGGATACCTTCGAAGCCATGTTCCAGTAACAACCACTGAACCTATAGGATATTCTATGTTTTCTCTGTCTATAACTGGGGACTCCAATTTCTTTTTGGCCTCGATACAATGGTGCTGGTAATAATCTATACCCTCTTCATTGTCTTCATCTGCAATTACCGCATAAACGTGCCCAACATTGATATGTTCATATTGTTAGATTTATTTACTGAGCAACATAATAAAACTTGTAAGTAATATATATTACCTGGTTCTAGTAGGTCTATTACATGATCAAAGTCAATGGATGATTGCATCTCCGTGATTTGTAGAGCCGTCAGGAGTTGATAAGTGTCAAGTGGGTTAGACTTCTTATAGACCATTCATCAACCCACTTTGTTGACTCACAATCATTCCATGATTGAAGTGTACATGCATAACAAAAGCATTCCATCTTCCTTGTATGGATAGTCCATGTACCTGGATTGGAGCTTCTAAAAGAGTGTAGCTTGCTCGATCCTGTTAGTGTACAACAATCCTCATATTTTTCAATGTTAGTATCATCTACTAAATGAAAAAATCTACGAACTAAAGCATTTCCTTCACTACCTGGACCCATTGAACCATTACACCACTGGACAATTGATCTTGCATCTGTCAACTTTACACTATTTGTGTACATTAATTCTTCTCGTGCTAGGGCTCTTTTGATACATGCACCTGCTCCATCATGCTCCCCCTTTCCATGCCCGGCCTCTGAGAAGTTCCACATATGTTGAACGCCACTAATCCTATGCATCCTGCTCATCCAATAAAACATTTTGGTGTTCTTGAATTGTGATGTACAATTATCTGACCATATGATATGTTTACTAAATGGTATGCCCCTGCTAGCCAAATTGGCATAGAATATATGAAAGCAACCTTGAACAAACTCTGCAGAATGTGTGTGATCATCACTGATGTAAAAGTGATACTCCCTCAATACTTTCCTATTTTCCTCTATACTATCATTTGCATGAATGAATGCTATATGTACAAATATAGAAACCTGCACAGAGTTGTAGTACTATGATTGCACCTCGTTTTGTGGTTGTATTGTGTAGTTCTTAGTGAAGTCGACAACTAAAATGATATGATGAAGTGGAAATGTGTCCTTGCATAACTTGAACTGTGAGTCCAACCATTGTGCTTTGTGTGTATGCATTGCATAATCATAAACCACCCGATCATGAAAAATGCCCACAAACTAATACACTAGAATCTTATCACTAACCAATTCACACTTCTTTGCTTCTTTCCCATCTTTTAGACTATATGCCACTGCCGTATATTTGCCAAATTCAACAATTTTGTCTCCAATTGTGTGTGTACTAGCCATGTGTTGGCAAATTGGAAAATTTTGCATGCCACCACAATAATCACATGTGCCATCCAAACATGATTTTTGTAAAAAAATTGACCATCCTCTCTTTCACATAAAATGTAAGACAAAAATTTCCTTGATGATTTAGGTGGAGGCATTATGTTACATTCCTGCAAAACATTGTCAGTATGCACATCTACACATATACGTCGATAAACATCATAATGGTTAGAAAACTCAATATGAACCCTACAACAACAAGTAGTGTGTGTGTGTGATTTATTTTCAAATAAAAAGGCTTTAGCATTTCAAAATCTTTGACATATTTTAATTTCAGGAAACTTTTCTACAAAATCAGCAAAAAATTGGGTTTGAGTGGTATCCAAATAATGCATTGGATGTGGCTCATGGTTTATACTACCAATTCTCCTTCTTACAACATCACTTTGATTAGGAGAGGTCCTTTTGTTATCCTTCCAATAATTCACAATTAAAGATCTCAAGCCTTGAGCAATTCTTGTGTCTTTCCGTGGAACTCTACCCAAAAATGCCCATAAATCATTGCAATTTGGATCCTCCACTCTTTCACGCCTTCCTTTATCTCTCATTAGAGATGATCTACTTATTTTCAAAGACTTACTTTCCTTTTTAAGTTTCACCTTGTTCCTTGTTTGACTGCTTAACCGTGTTGTCATCACACATGGTGTGGCACAACTATCCTTCGTGCATGAGGTGGAACCCACGCTCTCGTATGCACTCATCAAGTTCCTTACAATGGAATTTTCACTTGAGTCATTCAAAACTCTTAGCCCAAGAGCCTTCATGGTGGGCCTAAATTTGAGTTGCCTCATCATTTCAACAAATAGTTTGCATCTTCCACCCTCACTTAGCTTCGCAAAAAACAAACTCCATATCCTTTTTGCATATCTTTGACATGCACATTTTGGAATCTTATTAGGAATCCATTTCAAAACATTGGAATCAATATCAATAAAAAATGTAGGTTTTCTATGCAAAACTCTAAGAGGAGTTCTCAAATGTAAATTTGTGTCAATATTGGGAAGGTCAATAACATCGGGGATAGATCGTGTACCTTCAATTGGAGGTGCTATTGATGACATACCTTGAGATTGACATGTAAACGATGTTGTACCTCCCACTTGAGATGTCGTTTGTGGAGTTCCTTCAAATAGAGATGTGTTTGCTGATGTACTTTCAAAACGCAATTTTTTTATGGTGTGTCTTCAATTGGAGATGTGATTTCCAATGTACCTGGAAAACCACATGTTGTTGTGAATGTGTCTTCAACTAGAGATGTGCATTGAGCTTCACCTATGGTTGATGATGTGCCCCCAACTTTTGTATTCATTTGTATCCTTCCATGAACTTTCCTCATTCGTTCCCTTTTGTTTTGCCAATTTGACATCTCTCTAAGATTGCCCATAAGTTTGTGGTTGTATGGGCTGCAATTCCTTTGCTTCACAAGCTACATTTTTTGATTCTCTTCTCCTTGCATTTTTAACTGCATGCTCTTCTGGTGTTAGAGGCTTCGGTCATTTCCTCAGCATGACCTTGAATGCTACATGTCCATAAACACACATAGAACAAAAGTAAGTAATGCATTTTACAAAAAAATTGATGCAGAGAGGGGTGGAAACCATTCAATACAGCAAATCAATGAGAATCACAAACCTAAGGTATAAATTGCTGCCACCTAAATGAAAACTAGAGACTCTTGTGTTTATTTTTGTCAAAACCAAATTTTTGATTGTCAACAAAGTCATGAAGAATATGGATTCAAAGAACGGTCTATGATGCTATATCTTATCATTATTCACTATTTCTTTGGAAATGAGGTTTTCCAAATTAGATGAAAATAAAAGTTTTTTAAATTAGTTGGAAAAAGAATGAAATACAGTGAATTCCACTAGTCATGCTGGAAATGGACTACTATAAGCAATGCAAATAGAATTCATAAGTAAATTTATGTTAAGTAAATGTCATGTTTTTTATTTTTTTTGTTCTTCAAACTCATAGAAATTGAACTTTTTAATGCAAATCCCATCTAATTCAATGTTGAATTCTAAGTCCAATTTTTATGATTAATAAAATCATTAAGGAAATTTAGTTTATATTATGAAAAACAAAAAAATATACTAAAGACAAACATTTCAATTTACCAAAATGAATATATTACCTCAGATAATGTAAAATGATGTAGAAACTTCAAAATATCTTCTTCTACGTTGTCTACCATGCAAATTGGTGGTAAAAAGATGATGGATCAAGCATAGATTGGTACAATATGAAGTCAACCTTAGAAAAAAAGGCATTTCTGACTCGGATAAAGCACTGAACCAGACAAACACAGGAGAATATGGGCTTGAATCACGGGGTCAACCCTTATTTTTACCGTGAGTGCCAAATATGTTCCTCTGAAAAGGAGAGACCTAAGAAAGTAGGGTGGGAGGTAAGTGAGGTCTGATAGAGAGGGATTGTGACATAAGTGAGGCTTAATCCCTCAACCCTTAAACCCTAATCCATAGAGACAGAGAGAGAGAGTGAGAGAGAGGGAGGGAGAGGGAGTGAGAGGGAGACACCCGAGAGAGAAGGAGAGGGAGAAAAAGTGTGAGAGAGGGGGTGGGAAAGAGATACCTAAGAGAGTAGGAGAGAGAGGGAGTGAGAGATAGAGGGATGGGAGAGATACAAGGAGTGAGAGAGAGAGAGAGACTTGAGAGATAGAGAGGGGGTGGGAGGGAGAGGGAGTACTCAAGATAGAGGGATTCGAGAGAGATGGAGGGGGTGGGGGGAGATACATGAGATAGAGGGAGAGAGAGAGTGGGAGGGAGATATCTAAGAGAGGGAGAGAGAGAGGGAGAAAGACAAAGTGGGAGAGAGTGAGAGAGAGGGAGTGGGAGAGGGATGGGAGAGAGATAGAGGGAGTGAGTGAGTGACATACCTAATAGAGGGATTAGGGTAGAGAGTTTAATTGGGTTTAAGGGTTTAAGTGTTGAGGGATTAGGGTATTGGTTCAGGGTATTGGTTTGAACGTATAGGGTTTAAGGGAGATGGGAGAGAGATAGATGGATTGAGTGAGTGAGAGAGAGACCTGAGAGAGGGAGAGGGGGTGGTATGGAGAGACTTGAAAGAGAGAGAGAGAGAGAGAGAGGGAGGGAGGGTTAAGGGTAGAGGGTAGAGGGTAGAGGGTTTAATGGTTTAGGGTTTAAGGGTTAAGGGTTTAGGGTCTAGGGTGGAGGGGAGAGAGAGAGAGAGGGAAAGAAGGTAGAGATATTGAGAGTGAGGAGGCAAGGAGGGAGAGAGAAATAGGTATAGAGGGACAAATAGGTAGAGAGAAGTAGATATGAAAGAAAAGATAGAGGGAGAGGTAGGGATGGAGAGAGAGGTGAGAAAAAACAAACAGAGGTCTAGGTAGATAGAGGAGGGAGGAGATAAAGAGAAGTAGAGGGTAGAGTTTTAAGGGTAGAGGATAGAGTGTTTAAGGGTTTAAGGGCTAAGGGTTTAGGGTTTAGAGTTAAGGGTAAAGGAGAGAGATATAGGGAGTTAGTGAGATAGAGAGGGAGGGAGGGAGTGGAAAAGCGATAGAGGGTAGAGGGTTAAGAATTAATGGTAGAGGGTAGAGGGTAGAGGGTAGATGGTAGAAGGTTTAAGGGTTTAGGGTTGAGGGTAGAGGGTTTAGGGTATAGGTTGAAGGATTAGCATTGAGGGTCTAATATATAAGGTAGAGGGTATAAGGGTTCAGGGTTTAGGGTTTAAGCATTGAGGATTAAGGTATTAAGGTTCGGGGTTGAGGATTGATGGTTAAGGGTTTAATGGTTTAGGATTTAAGGGTTGAGGGTCAAGAGTTTAAGGATGGGGGTAGATGGTTGATGGATTAGGGTTCAAGCTCCAACATATAGGGTACAAGGTATAGGGGTTGAGGTTTTATGGTTAAGGGTTTAGGATTGAAGGTAGAGGGTTGAGGGATGAGGGTTGAAGGGTTAAGGGTTTAGGGATTAGGGTAGAGAGTTTAATTGGGTTTAAAGGTTTAGGGGTTAAGGGTAGAGGGTAGAGGGTTTAGAGGTTTAGAATTTAAGGGTTGAGGGTTGAAGGTTTAGGGTATAGGGTTGAGTGTTCAAGGTTTTAAGGGTTGAGGGATTAGGGAAGAGAAGGTGGGATGGAGGGAGAGTCTTGAGAGAGAGAGGGATGAAGTAGGAGAGAGATAGAGGTTAGACAGTTAAGGGTAGAGGGTAGAGGGTTTAAGGGTTTAGGGTTTAAGGGTTAAGGTTTTAGGGTTTAGGGGAGAGGGGAGAGAGATAGAGGGAGTGAGTGAGTGAGTGAGTGAGTGAGTGAGATACCTGAGAGAGGGAGAGGGGGTAGGAGGGAGAGTAAGGGAGGGAGTGGGAGAGAGATAGAGGGTAGAGGGTTAAGGGTTGAGGGTAGAGGGTTTAAGGGTTAAGGGTAGAGGGGAGAGACATAGAAGGAGTGAGTGAGTGAGTGAGAGATACTTGAGAGAGGGAGAGGGGGTAGTAGGGAAATAATTGAGAGAGAGAGAGTGGGAGAGGGAGTGGGAGAGAGATAGAGGGTAGAGGGTAGAGGGTTTTAAGTGTTTAGGGTTCAGGGTTAAGGGTAGAGAGAGAGAGAGGTAGAGAGGGAAAGAAGGTAGAGATATTGAGAGAGAGGAGGTAAGGAGGGAGAGAGAAATAGGTATAGAGAGACAAATAGGTAGACCCTTAAACTCTAATCCCTCAACCCTCAACCCTCAACCCTAATCCCTCAACCCCCATACCCTCTTAATCCCTCAACTCTCAACCCTTAAACCCTAATCCCTCAACCCTAATCCCTCGACCCCTATACCCTCTTAATCCCTCAACCCTCAACCCTTAACCCTTAAACCCTAATCTATAGAGATAGAGAGAGAGAGTGAGAGAGAGGGAGGGAGAGGGGGTGTAGTAATTTAATCTGTCCACTTCCCTTTTCCATTGTGGATAGAAGGAGTGAATGAGTGAGAGAGAGACCTAAAAGAGGGAGAGGAATTAGGAGGGAGAGACTTGTGAGAGAGAGAGACAGAGGGAGGGAATTGGAGATAGATAGAGGGTAAAGGGTAGAGGGTAGTGGGTTTAATGGTTAAGGGTTAAGGATGGAGGGGAGATAGATAGAGAGAGTGAGTGAGAGAGAGAGATTTGAGAGAGGGAGAGGGGGTAGGAGGGAGAGACTTGAGAGAGAGAGAGGGGCAGGGAGTTGGAGAGAGATAGAGGGTGGCGGGTAAAGGGTAGAGTTTTTAAGGGTTTAGGGTTAAGGGTATAGTGGAGAGAGATAGAGGGACAGAGAAAGAGAGGGAGGGAGTGGGAGAGAGATAGAGGGTAGAGGGTAGAGGGTAGAGGGTTAAGGGTAGAAGGGAGAGAGACAAAAGGAGTGAGTGAGAGAGAGAGACCTAGCAGAGGGAGAGGGGGTAGGAGGGAGAGACTTGATAGAGATGGAGAGAGGGAGGGAGGGAGTGGGAGACAGATAGAGGGTAGAGGGTTAAGGGTATATTATAGAGGTTTTTAGGGTTTCGAGTTTAAGGGATAAGGTTTTAGGGTTTAGGGTTTAGGGTTAAGGGTAGAGGGAAGAGACATAGAGGGAGTGAGTGAGTGAGAGACCTAAGAGAGAGAGAGGGGTAAGAGGGAGAGTCTTGAGAGAGATAGGGGGATAAGGGAGAGTCTATATATCTCCCCTCCCTCTCTCTCTCAAGTCTCTCCCTCCTACCCCCTCTCCCTCTCTCAATTCTCACTCTCTCTCAGTCACTCCCTCTATATCTATCCCCTCTACCCTTAACCCTTGAACATTGAACCCTCTAACCTCTACCCTTAACCATCACACCCTCTTTCTTTCTCCCAAGTCTCTCTCTCCTACCGCCTCTCCCTCTCTTAGGTCTCTCTCACTCACTCACTCAATCCCTCTATCTTTCTCCCCTCTACTCTTAACCCTTAATACTTTATCCTTAACCCTTAAAACCTAAACCATTAAACCCTTTTACCCTTTATCCTTAACCCTAAAACCTAAACCCTTAAACCCTAAACCCTCTACCCTATACCCTTAACCCTTCCTCTTGCTATCTCTCTCGAACACCCTCCATTCCTCTCTCTCAACCCCTAAGAGAGTGAGAGAGAGATAAGTGAGGACTAAGCCCTCAACCCCTATACCCTCTTAATCCCTCAACCCTCAACCCCCAACCCTCAACCCTCAACCCTTAAACCCTAATCCATCAACCCCCATACCCTCTTAATCCCTCAACCCTCAACCCTTAACCCTTAAACCCTAATCCCTCAACCCCCATACCCTCCTAATCCCTCAACCCTTAACCCTCAACCCTTAAACCCTAATCCCTCAACCCTCAACCCTTAAACCCTAATCCATCAACCACCATACCTTCTTAATCCCTCAACCCTCAACCCTCAACCCTAATCCCTCAACCCCCATGCCCTCCTAATCCCTCAACCCTCAACCTTCAACCCTTAAACCCTAATCCCTCAACCCTCAACCCTTAACCCCTAATTCCTAAACCCCTATACCCTCTTAATTCCTCAACCCTCAACCCTCCCTCCCTCTATCTCTCTCCTCTCTCTCTACTATCTCTATCTCTCCCTACCTCCCCCTCTTTCCATCGCTCCTCTCTCCCTCCCCCTCTTTATATCTCCTTTACCTTCTCTCTACCGATATCTCTCTCCTTCTATCTATCTCAACTATCCATGTTTAACTATCTCTCCACTTCTTTTTTTCTCTCCTCCCAATCTCTCTCACTATTGTCCCTCCCTCCCTCCCCCTCTTTCTCTCTCAATCTATCTTTTTCTCTATCTCATTATTATCTATCTCTCACTCACACATACACCTCTATCTTCCTACCTCTCCCTCCCCTCTGTACTCTTTATCTCTCCTCTCACTTTCCCTCTCTATACATACCTCTCCCTCCATCAATCTCTCTCTCCATCCCTCTCTATCTCACTTATGCCTCCTTCCCTACCTCTTTCCCTCTCTACTCTCTATCTCTCCTCTCCCTTCCGCTACCTACCTCTCTCTCTATCTCTCTATCCCTGTCTTTCTCTCTCACTCTCTCCTCTCTATCTCTACCTATCACCCCCTCCTCTCTAAATAACCATTCCCTCTCTCCTAGTTTCCCTCCTTCCCTCTCACTCCCTCCTCTCTAAATCACCATTCTCTCTCTATCGAACTTTCCCTCATTTTCTCTTTAGATTTTAAGGGTAGAGAGTGAGAGAGAGATAAAGGGTAGAGGGTTTAATGGTTTAGATTTTAAGGGTTAAGTGTTTAGGGTTAAGGGTAGAGGGGAGAGATATAGATGGAGTGAGTGAGTGAGAGAGAGCGAGACCTGAGAGGGAGAGGCGATAGGATGGAGAGTCTTGAGAGAGAGAGGGAGCGAGCAGGAGAGAGATAGAGGGTAGAGGGCTAAGGGTAGAGCGGAGAGATATAGGAGTGAGTGAGTGAGTGAGTGAGAGAGAGAGACTTGAGATAGGGAGAGTGGGTAGGAGGGAGAGACGTGAGATAGAGAGAGAGAGAGAGAGAAAGAGAGAGAGGGAGTGGGAGAGAGATAGAGGGTAGAGGGTTTATGGTAGAGGGTAGAGGGTTTTAAGGGTTAAGGGTAGACGAGAGAGAGATAGAGAGACTTGAGAGAGGGAGAGAGGGTAGGTGAGAGAGAGAGATGAGGAAATGATATGTATGTAGGTAGAGAGATTTAAGATATAGATAGAGTAGAGAGGTAAGGAGAGAGGGGAAGGGAGGGAGAAGTTAGAGAGAGGAGAAGGAAGGTGGATAGTTTGAGAGAGGGGAGGATGGAGAGAGGGAGAGAGAGATAGAATGAGGTATAGAGGGATAGATAGGTAGAGAGAAGTAGAGAGGTAAGGAGAGTTGGAGGGAGAGGTAGGGATTGAGAGAGAGAGAGGTAGGTAGAGAGAGTAAAGGGAGATATAGAGAAGTGGAGAGGGAAGGAGAGATGAATGGAGAGGTAGGGATCAAGGGAGAGATAAGGATTTAGAGAGAGGTGAGAGAGTGAAATAGAGAGAGAGAGGTAGGTAGGAGAGGGAGAGGAGATAAAGGGAAGTAGAGAATAGAGGAGAGAGGGAAGAAGATGTAGGGAGGGAAAGAAGGTAGAGATATTGAGAGAGAGGAGGCAAGGAAGGAGAGAGAAATAGGTATAGAGGGACAAATAGGTAGAGCCTTAAACCCTAATCCCTCAACCCCCATACCCTGTTAATCCCTCAACCCTAATACATTGAGCCCTATACCCTCTTAATCCCTCAGGTTTTTAGGTTGTCATAAGGAGTATTCAGATTTTTAGGTCCCAGTACAGTTGCAGGCACATTCAACAACATATGACAGTGAGCATGCCTATGATTGTTTTGTTGAATATAACTCAGGTTTTCAGGTTTCCATAAGGAGTATTAAGATTTTCATATGATAGTAAGAATAATGAAATGCAGACTAATGAGATGAATATGAATCAGATTGAATACAATGATTTCGCAAAGGTTTTCAATGACAGTGTATATTGCGGGGTAGGTGGAATGGATAGTTTCCAAAGAAATTTGATGAGCTATATTCAGAACAAAGTTTATGATAGAGGAAAGTGAAGGTTTTTTTTTTTGAGGTGGCCTAGGGCCATCCCTAATGGTTTAATTTTTTAAACCAAAGCAGGTACAAAGGATTAAGGATTCCCATTGCATGGACAATTCTTAGCAATGCCTCTTTAAAAAACTATCTTCCATGCACAGTAGTTTAGGGTTTTCCACTTCTCTATTTGCTCCATTTTCATATTATTCATCTGTTCATTCCCTCTATTTGTCATCACCTTCATTTTTCATGGCTTTTCTTGGTTTGCTCTACCAAAGATACTCTAGATTCTTCCAGTGGTTTGTAAAATCACTCATCATTTTCCATAAATTTCCATCAAAACCCTGAGGTATTTTATTTCTTCATGCCTTATATTTTAACTATCTTTCCCATAAAATTCATTATTTTCCCTCACATATTCCCCCCATTTAATTCCATCTAGATAGTAAAGGAAAGTATAGGGTATAAATGAATTAAAATATAATATTTTGATGAAAAATATTAAATTTAAATGGGAAAACCTTAGGGTTTTTTAATGAATTTTTTGAACTAGAGAGAGAGATAGAGGGAAGGAGGGTTAAGGGTATAGGGTAGAGGATTTAGGGTTTAAGGGTTAATGGTTTAGGGTTAAGGGTTAAGGGTTTTAGAACTAAAATTTTCCACAAGAATTCCTAGGATTTTCCTATTATTTTCCATGAAAATCCATCAAAACCTTAAGATATTTTATTTATTCATGCCTTACATTTTCACTATCTTTCCCATAAAAGTCATTAATCACCATCTACACTTTGCCCCCATTTATTTTCTTATATTTCATTACCTTGTCATAAAAAATTTAGCTTTACCACCATTTAAAAGGGCCAAAAAATAACTTGTAACCCTTACCACCCCTTTCATTTTCACTCTATAAGTCTTTACTAGTTTACCACGACCTCCCATTAAGGGGCTTGTGGTATAGCGGTAGCAATTTGAAATGGGCATGAAGCGTTTACTATGCTACCGCGTGCAGTCAATTCATTGATAGCGATACGCGGTAAACCGTTAGCAACCAACGAAGGCAGTCAAGGTCCCACGGCGATACCACTAGTGGTCAAACCACAGACCACAGTAGTGTGATGGACGGTAAGTCTTCAACGATGCGGCAGTCAAGACATCTTACCGTGGTACCGCAGAGGGTTATCTTAAAGGCCACAGTGACCATGGTAAATAAAAGGAAATGGCTAGCAGTCACACCACAGTACCATAACCATGAAAATGAAGATCGCAGTGCCTATGGTAAACTGTTGGGAGAAGCGGCTAATGGTTACCACGGTACCACTGATAGCAAATGAAAAGACCACGATAGCACGATAAGCAACGATGGAGACCGCGACGGTCAGCATGGGGCCGGGTACCACCATACTATGGGTAGAAAAGTCAAAGCCCACGGTAGAGCTATAAACACAAGGGAAGCCTTGGGAAAATAAATGTTAAGGGTGGTATAAGTAATAAAGTGAAAAATTAAAAGTTGAACTATAGTCTAAATATTTGATTTGTCGATAAAGGAAATATAATCAAATATTTTTGCCATTAAATACAAATGGTCATAACCAGAAAATGAAGGGGCATGACTCTTCGATTATAATCTATAAATGATTTGAAAATGTATTGTAAAAAAATTTAAAAAATTAGGATAGGATAGACTGCTGTAAGTACTATATTTTTAGAATGATGACATTCGAGGAGGCTATGTTCCATGTATGAATTTCAAGGAAGATAATGAAAAACTGTTAATTTGGTGATTTCATCCTGGCATCAATTGTCTCCAATCTGATGTTTCTTGATTTTTTAAATTGAAGTATCAAGTATATATTCAATTTATCAGTACACATTTGTTGTTTCTGTGTGATTTGGTTCATTGAATTCTTTAAAGAAGAATTAAAACTCCCTTCAATCAATTACAGTAATTTGGGAATGTCATTTGGATCAGTAAGAAGAATAAGATAGTTACATTTGATATTTTGCCTCAAATAGGGTTTATCAAGTACATTCTTGCATTTTTATACCAGTTGTAAACTGATAATTATATGTCAAACAATTAGAGAACCTGCTAGATAGAAACCGTTCATTAAAGGCTTTCATTTGACTCTGTTTAACCCAACAAGGCACTGTTCTCCCTTATTTTCATTACATTAGTTTTATTCTTTTCATTTGACATCTCTTAATTGAACATATTAATACACACCTTGATATTAGATATACAATTTATACCAAATTAGGATCATATCTTTCCACTATCAAATTGCCATTTGTGGATAGTTAGGTCAAGTAGGAAACATAATTCAAAATATGTGTCACTCATATAGGTGCACCCACCTAGGTTTAACATAGCCTTAAGAGAAGAAGGTTCAACCATATTGGTTGGCCTTGTTATTTGGCCATCAACGTAGTGAGATTTTGGCAACCTCTTGTGGTTTATTCAAACCAATGTTTTGAGACCCAACAAAGGGTAGAGGATAAAAGGGTTTAATGGTTTAGGTTTTAAGGGTTAAGGATAAAGGATTAAGGGTAGAGGGGAGAGAGATAGATGGAGTGAGTGAGTGAGAGAGAGACCTAAGAGAGGGAGAGGGGATAGGAGGGAGAGTCTTGAGAGAGCAAGGGAGTGAGCAAGAGAGAGATAGAGGGTAGAGAGTTTAAGGGTTTAAGGGTTAAGGGTAGAGGGCTAAGGGTATAGCGGAGAGATATAGGAGTGAGTGAGAGAGAGACTTGAGATAGGGAGAGTGGGTAGGAGGGAGAGACATGAGATAGAGAGAGAGAAAGAGAGAGAGGGAGTGGGAGAGAGATAGAGGGTAGAGGGTTTATGGTAGAGGGTAGAGGGTTTTAAGGATTAAGGGTAGAGGGGAGAGAGATAGAGAGGGTTAAGGATAGATGGGAGGGTAGAGGGTTCTCTCTCTCTCTCTTTGTCACTCCCTCTATCTTTATCCCCTCTACCCTTAACCCTAAACCCTAAACCCTTAACCCTTAAACATTGAACCCTCTACCCTCTACCCTTAACCATCCCACCCTCTTTCTCTCTCCCAAGTCTCTCTCTCCTACTACCTCTCCCTCTCTTAGGTCTCTCTCTCTCTCACTCACTCACTCCCTCTGTCTTTCTCCCCTCTACCCTTAACCCTTCATCCTTTATAGGTTAACCCTTAAAACATAAACCATTAAACCCTTTTACCCTCTACCGTCTGCCCTTAACCATGCCTCCCTCTCACCCTAATCCATCAACCCTTATACCCTCTTAATCCCTCAACTCTCAACCCTTAACCCTTAAATCGTAATCCATAGAGATGAAGAGAGAGAGTGAGACAGAGGGAGGGAGAGGGGGTGGGAGGGAGAAACCTAAGAGAGAGGGAGAGGATGGAGAGACTTGAAAGATAGAGGGAGGGAGGGAGTGGGAGAGAGATAGAGGGAGGGAGGGTTAAGGGTAGAGTGTAGAGGGTTTAATGGTTTAGGGTTTAAGGGTCTAGGGTTTAGGGTAGAGGGGAGAGAGATGGAGGGAGGGAGTGAGTGTGTGAGAAAGAGAGACCTGAGAGAGGGAGAGGGGGAGAGGGGGTAGGAGGGAGAGTCTTGAGAGAGAGAGGGAGGGAGTGGTAGAGAGATAGAGGGTAGAGGGTTAAGGGTAGATGATTAGGGTTAGAGGGTAGAGGGTTTAGGGCTTAGGGTAGAGAGGAGAGAGAGAGAGAGAGAGAGAGAGAGAGAGAGAGAGAGAGAGAGAGAGAGAGAGAGAGAGAGAAGTAGAGAGGGAAAGAAGGTAGAGATATTGAGAGAGAGGAGGCAAGGAGGGAGAGATAAATAGGTATAGAGGGAAAAATAGGTAGAGAGAAGTAGATATGAAAGCAGAGATAGAGGGAGAGGTAGGGATGGAGAGAGAGGTGAGAAAAATAAAGAGAGGCCTAGGTAGATAGAGTTTGGAGGAGATAAAGAGAAGTAGAGGGTAGAGTTAAGGGTAGAGGGTAGAGTGTTTAAGGGTTTAAGGGCTAAGGGTTTATGGTTTAGAGTAAAGGGTAAAGGAGAGAGAGATATACGGAGTTAGTGAGAGAGAGAGAGGGGGAGGGTAGAGGGTAGAGGGTAGAGGATTAAGAGTAGAGGGTAGAGGGTTAAGGGTAGAGGAGAGAGAGATATAAGGAGTGAATGAGTGAGAGAGAGACCTAAAAGAGGGAGAGGAAGTAGGAGGGAGAGACTTGAGAGAGAGAGAGAGGGAGGGCGGGAATTGGAGAGAGATAGAGGGTAGAGGGTTAAGGGTAGAAGGGAGAGAGATAAAAGGAGTGAGAGAGAGAGAGAGACCTAGCAGAGGGAGAGGGGTAGGAGGGAGAAAATTGATAGAGAGAGAAGGGAGGGAGGGATTGGGAGATAGATAGAGGGTAGAGGGTTAAGGGTATATTATAGAGGTTTTTAGGGTTTTAGGTTTAAGGGATAAGGTTTTAGGGTTTAGGATTTAGGGTTAAGGGTAGAGGGGAGAGAGATTGAGGGAGTGAGTGAGTGAGTGAGAGACCTAAGAGAGAGAGGGGGTAGTCCAAAGAGAGTCTTGAGAGAGAGAGGGGGATAAGGGAGAGTCTATATATCTCCCCTCCCTCTCTCTCTCAAGTCTCTCCCTCCTACCCCCTCTCCCTCTCTCAAGTCTCTCTCTCTCAGTCACTCCCTCTATCTCCATCCCCTCTACCCTTAACCCTTAAACATTGAAACCTCTACCCTCTACCCTTAACCATCCCACCCTCTTTATTTCTCCCAAGTCTCTCTCTCCTACCGCCTCTCCCTCTCTTAGGTATCTCTCACTCACTCACTCACTCCCTCTATCTTTCTCCCATCTACCCTTAACCCTTAATCCTTTATCATTAATCCTTAAAACCTAAACCATTAAACCCTTTTACCCTCTACCCTTAACCCTAAACCCTAAACCCTTAACCCTTAAACCCTAAACCCTCTACCCTATACCCTTAACCCTCCCTCCCTCTATCTCTCTCCAACACCCTACATTCCTCTCTCTCTCTCAACCCTCTCACTCCTACCCCCTCTCCCCCTATCC